>CAJNIZ010008645.1:0-14384 GCA_905231905.1 Symbiodinium pilosum
CGGAATTATGGTTGGGGCATGGATGCTCTGGTGATCGTACTCACTCCAAAATGAACGGAATTATGGTTTGGGCATGGATGCCCTGGTGTAGTCGCATTCACTCGAAGAGGAACGGAATTATGGTTTGGGCATGGATGCTCTGGTGATCGTACTCACTCCAAATGAACGAAATTATGGTTTGTGCCATGGATGCCCTGGTGTAATCGCATTCACTCGAAGGGGAACTGAATTATGGTTTGGGCATGGATGCTCTGGTATAGTCGCACTCACTCCGAGATGAACGGAATTATGGTTCGGGCATGGATGCTGTGGTGATCGCACTCACTGTTCGAACAAGGAAACCCGCTAAAAGTCCGAAAAGTGCACGAAAGCACACGGGCGGCTGTGCACCGCTCTACAACTACATACCCTAGAAAATGCGTGGCTAAGTCGTGCCAAACCCGCATGAAGTTGCGGCTCGCATACTCATGTGGGATCAGCGTGACGTCACGCCACCCCTGTCAAGGCACTCCAGGAAGTATCAAACGCCATGTTCTTTCTGGCCATGTACATGCTCTGTTCAATGCAGGTTTTGCAACAAGCAAGATCGGTGCGTGGCATGGGACTTGTCGGCGAAAAGGACCAAAACACCTAACTTAACATGGGTCGATCATGCGAATCACAATGTGCACACGCAATTTGGGGCAGCATATCAAGTCACGCAGAAGCTATGAAACGCAACGCGCATGCGCACTGCATGCGCTTTCAAGAGCAGGTATTGCAACAACAAGAAACGGCGGGGGCTTGTTGGTCAACAGGACTGAATTCACCTCATTTCATGTTGCTAGTTCATGCAAATCATTAGGGGCACACTGCGTTTCAAGGCATGATGCGCAAGAACTACGAAACGCAATGTACACGCGCTGTCCAAAAAAGGCTTTGCAACAATGAAAAAATACGTCGCGTGGATGTGTTTTCTGGTCGAAGGACCAAAAACACCTTATTTCACGCTGCTTATGCTGGTCCATTTCATGGCCCCGCGCGTGGTCCGCACGAGGATGGGCAAGACTCCATAACAAACGCAGAGCACACTGCCAGCGATCGTGGCAAATGTTGCTGCAGCTTTGCCTTGGGACGAATCCCAACAAACAACATCCCCCAACTCACGCTTGCGTAAGCCAATGATGATTTATGATGATTTGCTTCCGTGTTGAAAAGAATTTTGATCTGATAGTTGGATGAAGTGGTTGATGATGCTGAAGGTGAATGATTCTAACAAATGATGGTGAAGATGAATGAAAATGTTAACTCCGTAGGTATGCCAGACATTAAGAATGGCATACACATAAAACATCGGCGAGATCAGGTGCGTATGAATTGGGGTAAGGGTCCTGCCCAGCTACATCAGACCAGAGGAATGATGTACGTAGCATGAACTGAGATAAAGTGAATGATATGGCGGCTCCGCTAGCTACCCTGCAGGGTCCAGGCGCACCATCTGCACCTTGTAGGAGGTACGTTTCACGGAGCAGGCGAAGGGGGTCTTCGTTGGCCAGGACCCCTGCCCCACCCCTGCTGAGCCCCTGCTTCATGCTGAAAGGAAAGAGGGAGTGACCCCCAGCTTGCATGCCCGAGCAAGGTTCACACATCCCACTAGCACAGATGCAGCTCATGGCAGTTCACAAGTATACGCTTGCATGTAACAAAAACAAACTGAAGATATTCACAGTGCTATGGCCAGAGATGAGAATCTCCAAGTGCACGGGCTTGCACGTCATAAAAACACCACAACGTAATCGCCCACATTGTCAAGAATGTTAATGCTTGACTTAAAGTCTTAGGGAGGGGGTTACATTAGGACCCCAAGTGTTGCTACCGAAAGCCAGTGCCACTTGCTACTACACCTGGCCTCATGTCCGACCAACTCATTAAAGTGAGAATCGATGTCTTGCTCCTCGACAGCTGTGATTGATTGGATGCAAGTCTCTTGCCTTTTCCTGCTCGATGCTCGAAGTACGCAAACGCAGTCCTTGAGGAAGGGTGTCGCCTGTCGGTCCCTGCTGGGCCGTCTCTTCCCCGAAGTCGGAACGGCCTACAACTGCTCAGGCGCCTGGATCATTTATCCACTTTTGATTTCATTATGCTTGCACTGTGTGCCTCGACCTCAGCAGCAGGAAAGATTCGAACTGTCTTCCCGGGATTCACGAATGCCTCCTTTCAGCACGCAAGAGATGAGATGTATAGCCAGGTGCCACAGCCCACCACACGGAGCCTCTATCATGTCAGAACTCACATGAGGCGTTGGTATCCTCGCATCATGTAGAGTTCCGCACTGCCACTGCCTGGATACTCTACGACTCTGCCCTTACGCTGTCCGGTCTCGGCTTGCACGGAGAGGGGCTGCGAAGCCTTCAGATTCGAATTCCTGACGATACAGACTTCCATTCACAGCAATTCTCAGAGCATGCGAAGTACCTCTTTAAAAGATCAAACTTGCAGCAGCCATCTCCATGCATGCACAAATCCTGCAGCGCAAGTCCTCGATGGCGGTCACTATCGGTGCAAGCAGCACGTGTCTATCCTGCAACAGGCGCCGAACGAACTTGCAGCTTGAAGGCGAGGGAAAGCTAACTGCAGTTGTTGTCATGTTCAGCCGGCGCGATTCAGAGTTGTAGCATGGACAATGCGGACAATGATCTCGTCTAACAAAGTAGCGTGCCAGCATGTGCCAGCTACATTAATCAAACACGTGCCGCGCATCCTGGGCTTAGCTGACAAGACCCCTGAAGCAGGAGCAGGCTACCTCCAGGAAGTTGCTTGCTTCTGCAGCAAAAGGCGTCGCTATACGGTCACGTACTGACCTTGTGGCGACCTGGCATCTTTACCATCTGTGAGGTGTACACTACCCTTCGTCTGCGCATGTCCGTGCAGCTTTCAAGATCTGGATGCACCTTACAATAGAATCTTACCCCAAACAGGCCAAGTCCACCGAGCCTGCAGTCAAAGCTCTGGCCTCAGAAATCTGGGACTAAGGGCCTCATGTCATAGAACTTTATAGCGTGTACTGAAGTAATTTTAATGGAGCCTTGCACTGCACAGGCACATGGTCACGCAGACGCCCACATGGGATCGTATGGTCTAGTATGTCTAGTTTGGGCACCTCCTCGCTGACTGCGCCATTGAAGGAGACAGTTCGCGCATCGTTAGACGCAAGTTGCTCCTGGAGGTGAGGGCAGATGCAGAATGATGCAGCATTTCATCAGTACACTTCCAACAAAAACCTTGGCTGCAAAAACAGCAGGGTTTTCGATCGGATCTGTCCAGCCATTGACAGCTGGACCCAACAGTAAGCAAGCGTTCAAGTAGACGGCGAACGAGTGAAAACTCTTTTCTGTTGCCTTCAGTGCATGCACTGGGTGATTCTGAACAGCGTTGCTATCTCTTATGGCTGGGCAAGACATTTGCGATTTGCAACCTGGCCATTCCGTAGCATGAAATAAGTCGTCTTGCAGCGAGTGACACATTTAAACAACTCTGTAAGCACTGCAAGGACCAATACGGATCCATTCTGGCCTTTACAGAACCGACGATGAGAAATGAGGATTGGCCTCCTGATTTTTCAAGAGCACAGGCTAACCATCATGTGTCAGGTCTTGTTGACTCTCAAATGTACCTGCTTCTTCAGACTCAACTTCGAAACCCCAAAGCAACTTGACTTCGTTTGCATTCCTTCACATGGAAAGGAGTTGCTGAAACGGCTCCAGATTAAATTGAACTTCCTCATCCGTGATAATCCTTGACCAGCGATGGGCCCTGTAGTTTCTGCAGCCGGAAAGGGTGCGGAAATGTAACAGCATGGCAGCTGAAATGTAACGCGGCTACAATAAGTTGGTCTCCTGCAAGAATGGGGTAGCCTGCCGATCCCTGACCGACCGTCTCTTTCCAGATACGTGCGTCGCCTGGCATTCAACTGCTCAGAATGACTGCCACGCAGCGCTAGCCACTTGATCCCTAGAATCCCTTGAATAGTCAGCAGCAGATCTCTGGTGTGCGAGCCACGCGGGCCTCTACTTCGGCAGCAGGGAAGATTCGTACAGTTTTCGCAAAGTTTGCAAAGGTCTCCTGAACGACCCACCCGCAAACAGCGAAGGGCAGACATGCTGAAATTGAGGCCGGTTTTGGAGCTACAGGGTCCTGAACAAACCTGCTGCGTCCCTGGGCCACTCAAGCAGGGTCAGCTGACAGGAGAGTGGAAGAAGTCTACGCCTAGACCTAGCATGTGTCCTCGATCATTTGAGGGCTGACATGGGGCGTTGGCATCCTCGACAGTGAAGCTGTAATGATGGCAAGAGGAATTAAGCTTGTACCCGGGTACAAGTGAAAGAGTGCTGGTCTTGCCTGTCTCGGCTTGGTCGGAGCTGAGCTCCAGCCGTCGCCTCGAACTCCTGCTAAGGCGCCGTGCTGCCCCAGCTCATCAACAACTCAAGCAACTTGCGCAACTCTGGTTGATGCAAAGAGTTCTGGTCTATCACTATTGATATTATGAGCTTTGTGTAAAACAGAATGCTTCATATTTGGGGTGAACAGCTATCAACTTCCGGCAGGGCGGGCGTTCCTCGACGTCTGATGCAGGTGCAAGCCGTACTCGATGATCCTGCGCACAACTTGACAGGTCGCAGGCTGCGTGAGTCAAATTATCAACCTAAATCAACCTGCTGACCTTGGAAGAGTCAAAATCCATTGAAGCAAAGGGAGTTGCAATGCGGTCACGAACTGATCTCCAGCCAGCCTGAGACTGCCATTTGTCATCGTAACTGGCAAGACGAAGAGAGCACTAGCCGCTAAGGTTCAGACCGCAGGTTTGGCTTGCAATCCATTGGAAGAATCCTGGCAAGCTGCATGCTTGACTAAAGAGTAGCACAGCGTGGCAGAACATACGACAAAGCTGGTTGAAGTTGCAGGGGCTTCGGGTTGCTGTCTGCCGCGGGAATTGTATAGATTTGGGCAGGGCAGCTTGGAATCTTGCTGCGCTCACCGGCCCCCTGGAAACCGTCATCAGTCATGGCTAGTTATTAATTCCATTTGACTTGCCTCAATTACCTGGCACCTGCTCTAGCGCCAGCTGCTGAGATCCAAGCTCATCTTAGAGGAACACACCACACACGTTGCGACGTACTCACTGGTGAGCTAGATGCCAAGCTCGCTTCAAGTGCAACCGCCCAAGTTGAAGGCATAGCGGCAAGAAATCTTAAACACCCCTCGAAAAGGAGTCAAGCTTCTTCTTGGGAAGGCACACAGTGGACAGGCTATAGCCAAGCTTGCCGAGCACATGAGATCACAATAGATCATACAAGCAATAATCGCCATTTCTGCTAGACAGCTAGTCACGTTTCAGAACGTGCATCCGCTTTTCTAGACTAAGCTGCGCTAACCTCTTTGCGATTGATGACTTCCTGGGCATACCCTGTGCATCGGTCAAGGCCTCAAGATACATGGCAAGAATGGCCTTTGGAATGAAGGATTCAAGAACGGAACGCCCAAGAATCCGCACACGATCTCTGTTCATCAGGCAATCGATATCAAGCGTATGAGAAGCAATGAGACTGGATTCTGAAAAACATTACCAACTGGCACGGTTTTCAGTTCAACCTCTGCACAGCATTGCACGCAGCAAGGCAAAGGAGGGGCATTAGGCTGCAGTGATGATTGCAACATGAAGTGTATGTCAAAATCTCAGTTGGAGTGTCGGGGCGCTCCAAACAATCTTAGCGTTTAGACACAAGAAACTAACTACAGCGCCTGAAGATCTGTAGACAGCAGCCGGGTTGTCTAGAACAGATGCAGCTGAGGGATTAGTGCAAATGAGTTTGTGGTCTGCTGTACCCTTCTGAGCTCTTTCAAGTTGCAAACCTTGGCGCTGATCATGTCGTTGAACTTCACCGTGCGGTCAGCTTCAGGCATCTCCAGTTCCTCCCAGGAACAGATGGGACCTCACTCACATAGCTTGACCCACGTATGCACGCTTGCAACTGCTGGTGTTCCCGCGATATTCTAGGGTGAATGCTGCGCAAGTTAGACGTTCCCGTACCCACCACAGCAAGTCGGGGGCAAGACTTATCATACTTCTCATGCGGCAAAAAAATAGCAGGATTTGAACATGCCTCCTTGAAAAAGGGGGTCGCTTGACGTTCTCGGCTTGACCTTCTCTGCCCAGCGATGGCAATAGCCTGGGACTAACAGTTCTTCATTTATAGATTGCGTCTCTTTCTGATGGTGCCTGCCTGCGTCTCGGCGGCGGGGAAAATCCGAACAGACTTTCCGGAATTGTTGAAGGCCTCCTCTCGCTGCTCGCTGCGGCAAATGAGTGACACATACTGACACCACCTAACGCCTCAGAGCCTCTATCGCTCAGCCCGTCCTCTACCATCTCGGCGCTCACATGCGGCGTGGGGATCCTGCAGCAGATTCTTGCTTTCGTGTTGTCAATTCAGGTGCATCGCTTCTTTTTTCTCGCTATGACTTCGTGGCAGTTCACACCAAAGCAATGACCAGCGTGCAGACATAGCTTAGTCTAAAGATGTCTAAAGCCAGCAATTCATTTTGGATGGTCATCCTGTCTCTGATCGGGCGCAAGGGCTCTTGAAGGCCTTGTCTCACACATTCCTGACGAGAGCCAGAAACACGAAGCACACCGACATCTCTAGAAAGCGGAGGCCTGAGGAACACCAGCGCCGTCCTCAGCTACAGCAGTTGAAAGCAAATCATCGAGGCACCACAGGAAGCTGGACCAACCTTGACTTACGGTGCCTTTTTTCACACTAAGCCTATCCAACAAGGCCTCCATGCCGACTATGTCATTGAACTGGACTGTCCGGGGATCTTCAGGCCAGTCCTCTGGCTCAGTCGGAACAGGTCTGCAGCGGCAGAAACTTCGAAATGGAGTACAGGTAGTGACGCTACCTTAGCAAGTTGCCATTGTCCTGTTGCTAGCAAACTAGCTGAAACGCACTTGGGGAACCATTGAAGGCAAACACCTCCTGCTTTGCTGAACACACAGGGCAAACAGAGCTTTCCAAAAGTCATGACAGGGGTTGCCAAAGCTCCTGTCTATCTGGCAAAGGTGAATGAAAAGCAGCGGCCAGATTTGGTACTACGGCTGCGAGTTCTGGCTAAGGATAACGATGTAATCACTGACATGCGGCATTTGACTCCTTGACGAAGGGAGTTGCCTGTCTGTCTCGGCTGGAACGGCCCGCTCCAGATGCCGAGATCGCCTTGCGCGCAACATTCAAATGGACCACCTTGGAAGCATGCTCAATATGTTCCAAGGAGTCCCAATCTTGAGCCTCAATCTCGGCAGCCGGAAGTAGTCGAACAGTCCTTTTGTTTGAGGTCTCCTTGAACGTGCAGCTGGTGCGTTGAGGCGCGCGCTGAGGCAGAGCCTAGGCTGTCAGACGGTCAGACGTCCTGTCCTCGTTGGAGCTGACATGGGGGGTGGGCATCCTGCTAGCGCAAGCATGCACAAACTGGAAGACGCAAGCCTTGCCAAGAACACTACAGAAACAAGGGGGTCTGTTGCGACGCAGTTTTTACATGGTTGGAGTCGTTGCTGCTGCTGGCACACGTACAGCAATTGTGCAAACACGCATCGATGAGGCAGCGTTGTGCTTTCAATCAAACGTCAGCCAGCTGTTCAGCGGCACGACAAATAAAAGGGGAGGTTAGCCATTGATGCCCGCATGAACGCAGAAACGGTTTTAAGGGGGGGCGGGGGGGGGAGGCGTCACCTTATAGGAAGCCAAAGAATCAGTTATAAAACGGGTGGGGGGGTGGATACCATCGGCAAAGAAAATCAATAGGGAGAGGGGGTGACGTCGGATAAGAAAACAAGGTCAAGCCGAGAACCCGAAAACCAAGCGGGAGACAAAACAACCTGGTGAAGCAGTAATGGCAAACAGGTACAGGTGCTCGTCCAATCCCAGTGTGTTGCCACTTTTCTTTGGCTCACACCGAGATTGACAGCGCGGCGAGATTGACAGCTGCTTTGCATTCGCCGGGACAAATGCCCTGTCTATGAGTCTCCTTTATTAGGTCAGGGTGCTGCACCCGCCCAGCCGATATCGCGCATCTTGTCCATCAGCCCCCGCTCACGAACCCACCCTGCGCAGCACACCCACGCCGCGTGTGCGTCCCGCCCTCCAGCCCTCGCTCACTGTCCACCACCACCCACCGCCCCGCAGGCCGATACAGCTCCCCCATGCAGACGATATCACACTCCCCGCCTGGTCCACACCATATCGCGCACCCCCCGTTTGTTTACCAGCTACCGCTTACCCCCACCCAGACAATGTCGCGTACCAGACAATATACCCGCAGAGGCGATATCGCGCCCTGCTCAGCCCCGCGCGCAGACTCACCGCCCAGACCATATCGTGCATCCACCTTTTGTCCACCAAACCCACGCAGCCGATATCGCGCAACCTCCCCCTGGTCCATCAGCCCCTTACTTACAGTAGGGCCCTTCATCCCCGCGCACCGCGCAGACGATATCGCACACTCCGCTTTGCGCAGCACATATTATCGCGCAAACCCCTCCCCTTGTCCCCCCCTGTCCACCAGTCCACCCTCACCCCCCCGCACAGATGCCCCCTACGTCCCCTTGCACAAAGAATACCCGCAGAGGCGATAGCGCGCACACCCGTTGTCTACGAGTCCCAGCTCTGCCCCACGCGCAGACGCGCAGACGATATCTCGCACCTCCCCTTTGTCCACCAACCCCAGCGCAGCTGATATCGTGTTTTGCCCCAGAGGACACCCCGGAGGAGCGGCTGCAGAAGGCCCCTTGACGCGAAGTAGGGGCGCGGCGTGCCTTCTCTCAAGTAGGCCTCGCCTTCCATGAAGTAGAGGGCGCTCTCCGTGACGTAAAGTGTAGAACCTCTCCGTCAAGTAGGCCGCGTTTTCCGCTCTCCATCACCTTTGTCCGCTAGTCCCCTCGCACCCCCCCCGCACGGCAGAAACAATATCGCAGCCGCTATGACACGCCCTTCTTGTCCACCAGCAGCCCGGCTCGCCATGCCACCGGTGTTCATGATATCGACCTTAGCCCCACGCAACGCCACCTCACCTGCTTTCACAATGTCCAGCGTCCGTGCGCACCCCCGCAGCGTTTAGTCCTTATTTGTGCTCTGCCGGAAACGCCGCACCGATATCGCGCACCTCGCGCTTGTGTATGAAACGAGAACCCAACCCCGAGGGGTTTTCGGGAAAGATAGACTAATAGAAAATAGAACCCTAAATAAGATAACAGTCAGGATTTTGTCTAGCGTGGTTTTAGAGGTGATTACAGTGGTCCAGCCCCCCCCCCCCGCGTAAACAATATCGCGCACGCCCCCTGCAACGGTCCAGCATTTGTGCAGACGATATCGCACACGCCCCCTTTGATGGCAGTGGTCCAGCACCTCCCCGTGCAAGATCTCCCCCCAGACGACAGCGCGCACTCCCCTTTGATTGCAGTGGTCCAGCACCCACGCGCAGACGATATCGCGCACGCCCCCTTTGATCCCCGCGCAGACAATGTCGCGCACGCCCCCTTTGATTGCAGCGGTCCAGCAGCCCCCGGCGCAGACGATATCGCGCACGCACACTTAGACTTTGATTCCAGGGGTCCAGCACCCGCACACTTTGATTCCAGGGGTCCAGCACTCCCCCGCAAGACGAAATCGTGCACCCACCCTTTGACAGCAATGGGCAATGGATATCGCACATGCACCCTTTGATTCCAGGGGTCCATCACCCCCCTGCGCAGACGACATCGCGCACACCTCCTTTGTTTTCAATGGTGCGGAACCCCCTTGCGCAGACGATATCGCGCACTGCCCCTTTTGATTGCAGTGGTCCAACACCCCCCCTCGCAGACGATATCGAGCTCGCCCCCTTTGATTCCAGCGGTCCAGCACCCGCCCACGCAAACGATATCGCATACGCGCCCTTTGATTGCAGGGGTCGAGCATCCCCCACGCAGACGATATCGCGCAATTCGCGCAGGCCCCTGCCAACTTTGATTGTAGTGTTCCAGCACCCCTCCATGCAGACGATATCGCGCATGCCTCCTTTGATTGCAGTGGTCCAGCACCCCCCGCGCGCACACGATATCACACATGCACCCTTTGATTGCAGTGGTCCAGAACCCGCCGCGCGCGGTCGATATCGCGCACGCCCCCTTTGATTGCAGTCGTCCAGCACCGCCCCGCGCAGACGATATCGCGCATGCCCCCTTTGATTGCAGCGGTCCAGCACCCCCCAGTGCAGACGATATGGCGCACGCCCCCCACGATCGCAGTGGTCCAGCACCCTCCTGCGCAGACGATATCGCGCACGCCCCCTTTGATTGCAGCGGTCCAGCACCCCCCAGTGCAGACGACATCGCGCAAGCCGCCCTTGATCGCAGTGGTCCAACCCTCCTGTGCAGACGATATCGCGCACACCCGCTTTGATTGCAGTGGTCCATACCCCGAAGCACAGATGATTTCGCGCACGCTCCTTTGATTGCAGCGCGCAGACGATGTCGCGCACGCCCCCTTTGATCCCAGGGGTCCAGCACCCCCCCCTCGCAGACGACATCGCGCACCCAGCCTTCCATTGCAAGGGTCCAGCACCCCCCCGCGCAGACGATATCGTGCAACCACCCTTTCTTTGCAAGGGTCCAGCACCCCCCCTCCCCGCACAGACCATATGGCTCACGCCCCCTTTGATTTAGGGTTTAGGGTTTAGGGCGCAGACGATATAGCGCATCCCCCCTGAATTGCGGTGGTCCAGCACCGCCCCCCCGCGCAGACGATATCGTGCACACCCGCTTTGTTTGCCATGGTGTGGAAGGAACCCCCTTTGCATAGACGATATCGCGCATCCCCTTTTGATTGCAGTGATCCAACACCCCTCGCGCAGCAGACGATATCGCGCACACCCCCTTTGATTGTAACGGTCCAGCACCCCCCGCGCGCAAACGATATCGCGCAGGCCCCCTTTGATTGCAGCATATTGCAGCGGTCAAGCACCCCCCCCCGCAGAGACGATATCGTGCACGCGCCCCTTGATCGCAGTGGTCCTGCACACCCCCCGGCAGACGATATTGCGCACCCCCCCTTTGATTCCAGCCGTCCAGCACTCCCCGCGCAGATGATATCACGCACGCCCTTTTTGATTGCAAGGGTTCAGCAGACCCCGCACAGACGATGTCGCGCACCCTCGCTTTGATTGCAGCGGTTCGGACCCCCCTGCGCAAACGATATCGCGCCCCCACCCTTTGATTGCAGGAGTCCAGCACCCTCCGCGCGCAGACGATCCCGTGCGAGCCCCCATAGATTTCCGGGGGTCCAGTGCCCCCCCGCGCAGACGATATTGCACACCTTTGATTGCAGTGGTCCAGCATCCCTCCGCGCAAACGATATCGCACAAGCCCCCCTTTGATTCCCCGTCACGCAGACGATAGCGCGCACGCCCCCTTTGATTGCAAGGGTCCAGCACCGACCCCCGCAGACGATATCGCGCACGCCCCCTTGGATTGCAGTGGTCCAGCACCCACGCGCAGACGATATCGCGCTCGCCCCCTTTGATTGCAGCGGTCCAGCACCCGCACACGCAAATATCGCGCACGCCCTCTTTGATTGCAGCAGTCCAGCACCCGCCTGCGCAAATATCGCGCACGCCCCCTTTGATTGCAGCGTCCAGCACCCCCCCGCGCTGACGATATCGCACACGCCCCCTTTGATTGCAAGGGTCCAGCACCCCCCCGTGCAGACGATATCCCAGCGACATATCAACGGCGTATCCGCAGCGACATATCCACATCGCCAGCACCCGTGAGAGATCCCACCTGCAGCGACATTCTGAGAAATCTGACCCAGCGCATATCCACCGGAGAAATCCCGACCCTGCAGCGTTTAGTCCTTATTTGTGCTCTTGCCGGAAACGCCGCACCGATATGCGCCCTCGCGTTTGTGAACTAAACGAGAACCCAACCCCAGAGGGTTTTCAGGAAAAAAATGGCTTAGATTGAAGTTCAAAGATGAAATATGAGAACACCTATCATATGATGGTCTGAAAGAAAAATGAGGTAAACATGCCCATGAGCCGTGCAAATACCGTCTCGAATTTTTACTCTACACCTCCCTTGCACCAGTGCTCGGTAACACGTCCCGGTAGCTGCGTCTCCTGGATGCTGTCCTTTGTAAAGGGGTAGTAGATCTATAGCAGGCTGGGGCAATTGCATGCAAGTGCTCGCTCACGACCAAAAAAAATATATATATATATAGATAGATAGGCCAATTTAAAGATGTTAGACCAGGACGCAGTCACAGGGACTTTTTCCGAGCACTAGTGTGAGGGCGGTGTAGAGTGAAAACTGAAGCATGGTAGCACATAGTTTACACTCTATTTGTACTGTTTATCGGCATGCTTTCTTGATTCTTCTTTCAGACGTTCACATATTTGATTTTATCTCTGTACTTCTTTGCGAAAAAAAGCCATCAAGCTATGGGATCCAGGCACCAATGTTAGAGACCGCATTTTGTGTATCCCCCCTTAAGTGTCACATGGTACCCCCTCTCCCCAATCTCCATTTGTGTTGTTCTAAAGGGGTGGGGGTCATTGTCGGCATTTTTTGATGAAATGGTGGAGAGAAAGTCAACTCATGGCATGGATCCCCGTTTTATACAGGTGGTACCCCCCACCCATTTCGTAATTAAGGGGTATCTGAAGGGGGATAGTCTGCCCATCTCTGATCAAGGACGCAGGATTTCTGAGAAAACTAGACTGGCAGATCCTGGCTAGCTACTGCACCCAGCGCGTGCAGTATGTATGCAGTTCTAGTCCTGTCACGGCTTGAGCGCAGTTGCTCCACAGAGCCTCGTACTTCAAACTCCTCCAAGTCATGATATACATGTCAGAGTAGTATGTGTGATAACTCATATTTCAGCGACTCCCAAGCTCTCCCTCCTCCACTGTGGTCGCCACAGGTGCTAGCAACACCCGCCGCACCTGCATCACAGCGCTTATCATTTCTTCAAGGCAGAGCAGCCGAGCAGCCGAGCAACCGCGCCTCCAAATCGGCACTGGCTGCTGGCGCGAAGGGAGTTGCAATCCGGTCACGCACAGACCGTTTGCCAACCTGGCAATTGGCGCTTGTCAGCTGCAGAGGACAAACAATGTAAGCAGCCAATGAACCCGCGTGTTTCCGTCGTTTTGACCGCGCCTCTGGCACACTCTCGGGCAGCTCCGCGAATTGGCCGGACAACTGAACACACAAGCTTCCATTGATTTTCGGTTCGTTCCTGCTTCCCTTATGGGGCGACCCGGTAGCACGTTGACCACCGGTGGACATTACCGTCTCACCAAGACAAAACCTTAAGCCCACTTCAAACAGACTGGGATTCAGGATCGCCGTGCACAAGCCTTAAAAATGTGCTTGTCCGATGAAACAGCCAAAACCACCAACCGAGAAAACGCACACTCAAAATCAACCGTGTAAATGTTCACGGATCTCTCAGCCGTCCAGGATTCCAAACGAGAAAAGACGCCAAACTGGAAATTGCCCGTAAGGATGCCAAACGCAAAACTTCTCCAGGACAAAAAATCCATTTCGTAACTAGGCGCGAAACTTGTGAGGCGGAGCTTGTCTGTCTACCCCACGCCAAGAAACTCAATGCAGCGCTAATCACGTTTTTCAACATCGAACAACTGAATGCCCGCTAAACTGCTAATAATTTTGATGGGCAGACTTGAGCAAATCAAGCAGTATCTGAAGGGAGGAATGAAAGTTTGTACCTGCCGCCAACCTGTGTTGCAACTGAATTTCCAGATAAGCTGTTCAGACGATTTCTGATCTAACTTGCCTCTCAAAAACCGTAACTTTGCTCTGACAGAAACAGAATGCTGAAGGTAATCGATCACGTTCCTGCCCTCAAAAGCTTTAACCAAACGCCTCTGTGCTCACGGCACCGTTGAATTGCACAGTGCGCGCATCGCTTGCGGGCACGTCTTCCTCCTTGCTACCAACAGGCATATAGAGGCATTTCAGGATGCATCAGGACATTCAGGACCAGAATTTGTGATACATGAGATGATCAGTCAGAGTACCAGAGGCAAGCCTCAGGATCTCTTGGCATGCAACGCTCCGTACAGCATTTGCATATTATCATTGCCAACATACAGAACATGTCCAGCAATCCTGCACGAAAGGCGTGGCTTGCCGTTCGCGGCTTGGCCTTCCATTGCCAGTTGCTGGGATGGCCTGATCCATGCACAACTGCTGCAAATTGCGCCAAACTGTGCGGACCATGCGTGACGCCTTGACAGTTGCCAGGCCCCTAGTGCCTGGGCCCTCGGCCCCCGTCCTACACTAGTTGCTC
>CAJNIZ010008646.1:22051-54423 GCA_905231905.1 Symbiodinium pilosum
ACCCTAAACCCTGAACCTTAACCCCTAACCACTAACCCCTAAACCCTAAACCCTGAACCTTAACCCCTAAGCACTAACCCCTAAACCCTAAACCCTAAACCCTAACCCCTAAACCCGAACCCCTAAACCCTAAAGCCTAAGCTCTAAACCCTAACCCCTAACCCGTAAACCTTAACCCCGAAATCCTAAACCCTAACCCCTACACCCTAAAGCCTAAGCCCTAACCCAAAACCCTAAACCCTAACCCCTAACCCCTAACCCCTAAAGCCTAAGCCCTAAACCCTAAAGCCTAAAGCCTAAGCCCCAACCCCTAAACCCTAACCCCTAACCCCTAAAGCCTAAACCCTAAACCCTAACCCTAACCCCTAAAGCCTAACCCCTAAAGCCTAACCCCTAAACCCTCACCCCTAAATAAACCGGCAGCAGCCCAGGAGTCTGGGCGGTCCCTCCTCGAAGCAGCCAAAATTCGTGCACTTTCCTTGCCAAGCCAGGGGACCTGCATCTGAACTTGGGTGGCACTTTGGGAGTTAGGATTTAGGGGCTAGGGTTGAGGGATGTGGGTTTTAGCGTTTGGGGTTTAGGGGTTAGGGGTTTAAGGTTTAGGGTTTGGCTATTGGGATACGTAGGGTCAGGGGAATTTGGTAAGTAGGTTACTACCGGGGATAATTGGATTTTTAAAGCCCTACTTACTCATTTCCCCGGACTCTCCAAGTAATCTTCAAGTTCCCTTACGGGACATACTCATAAAAAACCAGTCAGGAACTCTTCCCAGGAAACTGTTCTTGGGCCCACCACTGGCGAAATGTCCGCCATGGAGCAGCGGATAGTTACGGCAGCTGCAAGGGGAGCAGCATGTGAATTTGTACAGAGGGGGTGCGATACAATACGCTCCCAAGCCTTCTTGGGATTGTCCGGCGGCGGCCAGAATCTCGCCGTGACGGAGCTGGTGCTGCAGGCAGCTGCCACATCGATCAATGCAGAAGCGCTGGAAGCCATAGAGCAGATGAAGCTTGCTCAGTGTGTAAGCTTTAGCCGGTTTGGGGGTAAAATAAGACCCAGTACAAACCGAAACGTTAAACTTGCAAACGCCCTGGATACCGGTCAGCGAAGGAAGAGAACAGGGACCCTAACCAACACCAACATCTCGCCTCCGCTTTGGCAAGCATTGGAGCACGAGGCGCGAGTTCTCTGGCAAGCTTTCCGGTGCGTGTTCCAGGCGAATCTCGCTGTCAAGGAATTTTAATTACTTACATGATGAGCACGTCATACTTTATGAACTCTGGCTGATAGTGTAGAATCCAAAATAGCTAAACCAAAAACTCCAAACCCTTAATACCAGTATTGTGGCCCCAGATTCCTTCTAGCGCCGTATGTCGAATAGACCTCAACATCACATTGTTAGTTGTGAAGGCTACCCTACCCTAGAATCCCTATAAACCTTTTTCTTTCCATTTGATTCCTCAGTATTGGCATCAGTTGGGCCCATACAGCATATCCATATTATGCTAATAGCCCTCAAGGCTACTCCTAAAGCCTAAAGCCTACATCCTAAACCCTAAACCCCAGCAAAAGAGCCCCCTAAGCCCTAATTCCTACATCCTTAAACCTAAAACCCTGCAGCCCTAAAACACTAAAACCCTAAAGCCCTAAATCCTAAACCCTAGTGAAAGAGTTCCTTGACAGCAACCAAGGAACCCAAGCCTCGCTGACTCCTGTGGGCCTTGTGGAGGGAGCCTATTTGGGTGTTTGGGGTTTTGGGAGTTTAAGGTTTGAGGGGTTTTAGGGTTGAGGGTTTAGGGGTTTTGGGCTTTCAGGTTTACGGGTTTGGGACTTAGGGTTTGATGATTTGGGGGGTCCGGAGGAGCCTGAACACTTCTGCCGAGTTCCTGTGCTGTGTGACCCCGGGCTCAGAAAGCACTCTTCACCAACGTCTCGTGAGGTTTCCTGGTGGCAAAATCAGGACTTTTGGGCCTTCATCGACGCTTCGTGAGGTTCTAGGTAGCACAATCAGGATTCTTATTGATTTTCGTAAGTGTTTCAGCAGAGAGCTTATCTATCAAACACTCCAGAGGCATTTGCAGGTAGCAATTCAGTACATTATCATTGATGTCCCCCCAACCTGATCCGAAAAGGGATCCTATTCATGCATGGCTTCTTTGGGCCTTTGAGCCAGTAGAGCCTTGGTTTGGGAATCTGGTATAATTATCATATCCCTGAAGGCCTTGTGAGGGAGCCTGCTGACAGACCATCTGAAACCCTTTAACCTATAATCTAAAGCCTAAAAAGCAAGATTTTAAACTTGAGCTTTAACCCCGTAAATGCAACCCCTAAACAACAAGCTCACCCCTAGGCTTATACCCTATATGATACCCCATATTATGATCCCACTATAACTCCCCCATACCCCCTATAATCCCTAAATTCTACCTCCGCACAGCCCTACAACCTACAACCCTAAACCCTACAACCTCCAAGCCCTACAATCATACAGCACTAGATCCTGAGAACCCTGAACCCTATATCCCTACTCAAGCACTGAATCCCTACGACCTAAAACCCCTACGCATCCCTGCATTTCCCTTCATCTCCCTACGTGGCCTTACATATCCCTCTCCATCCGTAACAATAAGCTCAAACCCAAAACGCCTAAACCCCTACACCCTAAGCCGTTAAACCCCTAAACCCTGAGCCCTAAAACTTGTAAACCCTAAACTCTAACCCTAAATCCCTAACCCCTAAATCCCTAAAACCCTAAACCCTAAAGCCCTAATCCCTAAACCCCTAAGCCCTAAACTCAGGTTTGGGAATTTACCGGCGGGATGGCCTTTGGCAGCTTCAGGGCTACCCGGGATCCTCCGGGCCGAGGCGGACGAGGTGGATGAGCTGCTAGGGATCAGGGTCTTAAGGTTTTAGGGTTTTGGGGCTAAGGGGTTTAGGGTTTAGGGTATAGGGGGGCTTAGGGTCTAGGTTTTAGGGTTTAGGGTGAAGTTCAGGGTTCAAGGTTTAGGGTCTAGGTTTTAGGGTTCAGGGTTTAGGGTATAGGGGGGCTTAGGGTCATGTGGGTTTAGGGTTTAGGTATGAGGCTCTAGGGTTCAGGGTCAAGTTTAGGATTCAGGGTGTAGGGTTTGGGGGATGAGGTGGATGAGCTCCTGGTGAAGATCACTTGCTCCGCGCTTCCTGGCAAGGTTTTCTATTAGGCTTTTGCCTTTTGTCGTTTGGGTTTAGGGTCTTAGGGTTTGTGTTTTTTTGTTTATTTTCGTGTGTTAGGATTTTGGGGTTTGGATGTTGGGGTTCAGGGTTTTTGCTGACCAGCTCCACGCTAACCGTGATCATGAGAAAGGAGAGGGGTATGCATTGAGAGTGTCTGGTCATTGTTGGATGTGGTGTTGAATTTGGAGGCTATAGGGTTTATGGCTTGGGTTTACGGGATGGTCTGCTGTTTTTGATTAACATTCCGAATTTTTTCAAATATCTGAACCAGATGTAGAAGGACAATGCTCATTTTCCATTAACAAGATTCTAGGCTATTATGGCACAAATCCTCACCCGTAAGCTGAACGCTCGGAAACTTACCACCTACATCCTAAACACCCCAGCCCTAAATCCTAAAACCCTGGACCAGGCTACTGGGAGAGCAGGGCGGAGATTGGAGAGTTCGGCCTTTGGAAGACACAATGTTCAAGGCTTGACAGTTAGGTCATTTCCTCGTCCCACGGTAAGAGTTACCACGACGGGTGATAGGACATCCCGTAACAAGACACCTTTAAGCTGGGTTGCTGTTGAGAAACTTAGATTAAGCTACCATATTTTTGGCTTCTAGCAAATGATGGGCTTACTTACTATAGTAACTGAATGTAACTTCAGCAACAGCAGCCCAGTAAGGCCAGATATTGCCGAAATTATTCCCAACCCTATAAACCCTAACTAAACCCAAAACCCAAAACCCTAAACCCCAACCTATTAGACCCTAACTAAACCCTGAAGGCGGCAGTCGAAGCAGCCAACCTGCAGGCCGTGAACTTGACGTTGAAACTGGGTTTGAATTGTAGTTTTTGTTTGAGATGTAGGGTTCGGGGTTTTGATGTTCGTTTTAGGGTTTTAGTTGGTTCTAGGTTTGGGGTGTAAAGGGTCTAGGATTAGGGGGTTGTTGTTGAAGAGCTTTTCAAATTTTTTGTACAATGCAAGAACCAAACAGAGATTAGATTAGATTTGCCAGTAGGAATCGCTTTGTTGTGTATACTTGAAGCCCTTACGGGTTAACGCTGACTCATCTTCAACATGACCTTACTTAGAGTCAACTTACCTCTGCGTAAGGGAGCGTGACGGAGTGGATCCCTATAATAACCCTATGACAGCAGTTTATGGAGGTCGGGAACAGGACTTTTGATCAACTACTATACTCACTCCCCCACTCCCTTTACCCCAAACCCTAAACTGAAGCACCAGTAAGTAGGGGTTTCCCAAAATGTGTACCATTTTGGGGGTCCCGATAAGAAGTATTATAGTGTTTCGGGCTCTACCCCTGTTTCGGAAGCTACCAAGTCAAGGAAATATTGCAGGGGGAGCCCCAGACTTACAATCCACGAGGCTCGAGATCTCTGGCACCTTTCCAGCAAAGGCCCAGATGTGATGCAGCTGATCGCGAAAGAGTTCCCGCAGCACCTGCATCTTGCTGGAATTTTTCCCTACAATCCCATCCCCTAATATTAACAGCCCCCCCGCCCGCCGTACTTATATCGGATATTCTCAATATCTTACTATGATATACCACAATGGGAATATTCATTTTTTTTGGAGGTGGGTGTTTAATACTAGGGGGACGGGATTATTTTATCTGAGCAAATGATAACGACCTCACTCAAACTCCTCCCCATATGGTGGTGTGTGTGGATAACGGTCCTAAATAGGCTGAATTTGAGGTTCGAGTTCTTCTTAAATGGCCGGGTTATAGCGGCCCCAAAAAAGTCTCCAATAATAAGGATAATTTGAAATTTCCTTTTCTCTTCCCAAAGCTCTCAACCCTAAATGGTAGTTTCCACGTTCTTTTCCATTTCCCGACGCCAAAACCTTCACTACTAAACCGTGAACAAAACAGTTTTAAACAGTCTCGCTTTCTTTCTCATTTTTCAGTCAGGAACGTGCTGCTGCAGAATCTGGGTTGCTATTAAGGATTTCAAGAAGTGAGATTCATGAGAAAACCAGTATCCATGGTAACTTGATCTCAAATCCCTCAGCTTCGAACCCTAATCTGCAAACCCTAGAACCCTAAGCCCTAAACATTCAAAATACCCTTTAAGCCACCAAAAGCCATAAGAGTTTAAACCCCCCCAAAAGCCCTAAGCCCTTAACCCTAAACCCCCCAAATCCCTAAGAGCAAATCCAGGACCCCCACAAGCCCCAAGGCCTAAACCCCAAACCCCAATCCCTAAACCCTAATCCCTAAACTCTAATCCCTAAACCCTAAGCCCTAATCCCTAAACCCTAAACCTTAATCCCTAAACCCCAGACCCCCAAAAGCCCTGAGAGCAACCCAGGAACGCTTTAGACGACCGCTGCGAGGTTTGCCTATCAGCCTGGCCACCGGAGCCTCGGCCGTGCGTTCGGCCAAGCCTGAATGGCGGCTTTGTGACTTGAAGATGAATCCCCAGAAAGGGGTAGGGTTTAGGAGTTAGGGTTTAGGGGGTATAGGGGTTACAGGGGGGGTAGTTACTGATATCCAGGCATTTATAATATTTAGGGATCTTCCCCCATCGTGGAGAACCACATGGACAGGAACATTGAAAATTCAATGGAAACTGGATTATATAGTGGTTCATAGGGATTAGGGACTTCTGAAACCGGGGTAGTTATTATGGTTTTTGATGAGTGTGCATGCAGCTCCTCAGGAAAATTGGCGTTTGTAAATCTGCTGTCAAATTTTGGGGACCATAGCTTCAAATCCAACCATGCCGGTGGTGCTGAAGCGGCATTTGGGGTTTTAAGAATGGAAAAGAAGATGGACATTACAATTTAGGGTGTAGGTGGTTTGGGGTCTTTAAGAAAAGAAAACAATTGGAACCGCCTCAAAGGTTTCTGTGCTTGAAGCGGGGTTCAGCGTTGAAGAACGGAAAAGGACATGATATTTACAGCTTTGAGTCTAGGTTTCAGAATGAAAGAGAAATTGAACATGGTATTTAGGGTTCATGATTCAGGCGTAAGAGTGGAAAAGAAAATGGAAATGTCTATCGGATTTACGGTGCGGCTTACTGCTACGTTAGGGGGGCGTGATTGAGGGAATATAGGTACTGTTGGGGGATATAGGGTTTAGGGGTTAGGGTTCAGGGTTATGGATCAAGTGGGGATGATTACTACAATTATTGTTATTTCTACAGGCTTCACTACCACTTCCCTTCAAGCGCCAGTAAGGTGACGTTGCATGTCAGAGCCGCGACAAGCCATAACGTGGACGTGATCCGGGAAGCGCAGGAGATGAAAGACAGCAGGGAGATCCTCACGAAGCTACTGGGTTGCTGTTAAGGAACTTAGATTAAGTTACTATATTGGGGAGACCCTATTATTTACTATATATACCCATTATGGTAACTTAATTTAGGTTCCTTAACAGCAACCCAGGCTATTGGATTCACCTCCATGCCTCCTCCGAGCCCTCTACCATCTGCAGCTGACAAACCTGCGAACCCCAGAGCTTGCGAAGGCTGCCTCCAGGCTCATTGCTCTGGCTGCCCCATCGCTTGGGTCCCTGGAGTTGAGTTTCCTTGAGTTGCTGGAGCCTGCAGAGGCTGCAAACTTTACGGAGTCCCTGCCTCAGCTACCCCAGCTTCGCTTCCTGGCTCTTCTGAATTTTCGCCATCCGCGACAGGTCGTCGCCTCGCTACTGAGCAAGGCACCGCAGCTGAAAAACGTGACCATGCGGTCCTGCGTGGGTGCCGCAGGCGCATTGGCCCGCTGGCTGAAGAACTCGTCGGACAGGGCCCAGCCGTGCCAGCTGCGGAAGGTCGTTGTGGAACCTTTTCAGGACCAGGTAATTGAGCTTGTAGATACGCTCCGCAACTGCCCGGATCTGGCCGACGCGGACCTTTGCGCCACATACAACTACGCAGCACTCAGCAATGCAACTGTAAACCAGATTCGCCAGGTGGTCCAAGGGCAGGCTTGGAAAGGCATCAAGTCCTTCCGAGTGAAGTCCAAAGAGGGCTGCGTCGATGTGAGCAAGCCTCACGGCGCTACGTCCTGAACGCGGAGACGGCAGTGGTCTCGTCTCATGAGTCTGGGGCTCGTGTCTTGGCAGTACTGTCCCAACTGATAAAAGCGCTCAACTAATCACATCTCGCCCCGGGTGTGGGCCTCATGGCAGAGACGGTGATGACCTCACGGTGTTGCGGACTCGGCAGACCCTGGCTGCAGCTGAAAAAGGGTTGCGATGTGCTGTTAGCCCCTGATTAGTGTCAATGGGGACCTAGCCTCCCCCAAACTAGCGTGGAGCCTATATGGCCTTTCTTCAATGGTACATGAAGTTGATTCATAGACCTCAAAAGTCGTCAAAATGGCGCCTCGCATGCAAAGCCATTCTAAATTCAACCATATCCCTCCAAGAAAAGCCCCAAGGTGGACTCGCACATCGCGGTTTTGGTCGAGGGGTTTGATGTTGGAAACGGGCTGATTTGGAAGCCTCAATCCTGGGGCCCGTACATGACTAGTAGATGCCCATCTATACCCCGACGTTAGGGATCAGGCTCATGGCCCATATCAGGGGCTCATACTTCTGGCCTGAAGCTGGTAGGTATTGGAAGATTTTTGAAGTAGGGTTCCGGGTTTAGCGGTTTAGGATTAGAGGTTCAGGGTTTTGTGCGATTGCAAGGGGTGGATGGGAATTTCGTGGAGGTTGGTGTTCTCGAGGCTATGGCTGTTAAGCTGTAGCTTAGAGCACATTTGGGATTCTTTCAACCCAAAACCCCAAACCCCAAAATCACTAAACCAAACCTTTACCTGGAAAATCGCCTGTTCTCCCCAACTGGCATTTCCCAACAGTGTGGAACTCCAGATAGGGCCGTTGCAATAGAAGGACGGCAAGGTTTGCGTCGTGTTTATAAGGTGGGTCATACGCATAAGATACCTCCGGGCTAGAACTTCTACAGAGCTTTGTAGTTCTGACCCTGAGTTTTGAGGAAAATCCGTCCATGTGCCTACATTTCAGGGCCAGATGATTTCTAAAGGCTTTTGCTGCTGCTGCTACTACTATTAGTATTAATACTACTACTACTACTACTACTACTACTACTCCCACTATTATGCCTCCAGCATGTGTTCGTTATGGGCAGATTTCCTGCAGTGGCGCGCAGGTCTATAGGGTTTCTAGAGTTAATAAAACTGGGTTTAGGGTTTCTTGGGTTTCTTGTGTTTCTTGGGCTGCTATGCACACTGTCCACAAAATTTCTAGGGTTTGGTTCTGGTTTGGAGACACCATTCTATAGTTGTTTCTCTTGTAGATCCCCTGGCCACGCGCTATCCAACCTTCCCCCTCGGTTCCCCCCTTGAGTAGCCTGGAATAGACTTACGTATCTTGGAATCTTAGTCAAGGTTGTTGGTCGCTTCTCGGCTCAAAAGCATGACGTGCTTCGACTGGTTGATGTGGCCGTGGCACGACCTGCAAGCGCAGGGCTCAGCAAGCAAACCTGTATGCGTTCTTTCTCCCAACAGCAATCCCCGCTTAACTGCCCCACGTAACATTTTTGTTTCCGCTTCGTTAACCTAATCAATCCTACATCAGCCTAATTCGAGGGGAAGCTTGGCGGAGATAGCATTGAGATGAGCGGCCGAGTGACCCATCAAAAACATGCAATTCAGCTTCATAGGTACATGCAGCGCTCTTGCTGGCAGTTCCTGCCAAAGTATTCCTCGAAAGACATGTTCCATAGGCGGAATGGACCCGCTAATTTGTACAAGGTGCCGTCCGAGCCCAAGTCACATTCAGGAACGCAAAGATTTTGCCCGCAGGCGTTGTTCGTTGTTGCTTATCTGCGCTCATATGACAGCCGGCAGCAGGTAATTCTGCGCAGACCCAAATGCATTTTAGCGCCCAGTACAGTTCCTTAACATGCAAATATCCACTAGGTGTCGTTAATTCGCGAATTCAACCCCACATGGCAAGCCGGGCGACGTCCTGAAGTCCTTGCTCGCCTGTGAATAGTGAGAACAATCGCGGTTTTACTGTAGCCATAGTCTCCCCACTGCTTCGTGCTCCTTGTGCCCAATAGTCCATGGCGCAGTCCGCAATCCCGTCCAAACCCTAAGCCTAAAACTCTCAACCTTAAACCGTAGAGCCTAAACTGTACCCAAGACCCAAAAGACCCTAAGTCCCAACCCTGGACCCCAGACCCTCAACTCTAGAGCAAAAAAGCCCCAAACCCAAAATGGTGGTTTCAATGCCATGTTCTTTTCCATAAAGTCTGCAGCCCCTGAACCCTAAGCTCAGGACCCTACTGTATAGACCCTAAGTCCAGAACCCTAGACTCTAAACCCTAAGCCCCAAACCCCAGAGTCGCAGTCGACCACTTGTTCCCGCTCAATCCTACCGACCCGACATCCTGCATGGTATATCGGTGGTTATAGGGTTTAGGGATAAGGGTTAAGGGTTATAGTATCCCCAAGTACAATACCTCCCCCGCTCGCTTGCTCCCGCTCAGGTGGGGTTCCGCGGGGAGAGTTCTTTCAACTCGCCGAGGCTGGCGGGCTGCTTGAAGACATGCGTGGGTTTCCAGAACCTAGGGATCCTCTTTACAGAGTGATGTGGGGGGTTTCCTAACATTAGGGATACCTTTTTTGGGGTCCCCATAAAAAGGACTCCAGTATACTGCGGTCTATATTGAGGTCCCCTTATTTTGGCAAACTACCATGTAGGGCTACATAGCGGATATTAAGACATGCGAGTTGCAGGCTTCGGATTGCCTTCCTACAGGGATGGACTTAGGTCTGTGCATGTAATCCCTTGTGGTACGCGGTAACACACTAGAACAAACAAGCGGATAGGTTCTCACGTGATGTTTTGAGGACAGTCTGTGCATGGGGCTTGATCTGAATCGCTTTCTTGCGCAGTTTCACGTTTCGAAGTCTGAAGCAAGCAGGCCCATATCCCTCATCATAAATCACCCACTCGCTTTACAATGAATAATCCTCAGATTGGGGGTAGCAATTAGGGGTGGGGGGTATTGCTGTGTCTATGGGGACCCTCTAGGTTCATAGCCCTCCATTCCCTATAAACTGGGTTGCTGTTAAGGAACTTAATCTAAGTTGCTATACTGGGGAAACCCTATTAAGTATTATATATATACACACCCATTATGATAACTTAGCTTAAGTTCCTTAACCCTAAACCCCCTACATCCCTATATACCCCTATACAGCACTTATATAATATGGTAACTTAATTTAAGTTCCTTAACAGCAACCCTATAGGCCAGCAGGAAGTTTTTACGACCATCCCTGCCCCAGCTGGCAGGCAGAGCGCCAGGTTGAGGATGAGGCGTGGTGGCAGGGATTTAGTCTACTGCCTCCACCCCGGAACAGTTGGATAACATTTATTGCATAGTTATACATATATATATATATTAGTATATATAGATGTATCATAATACAGTACAGTATATTGTAGTATATTATAGGTATATTCTAGTATATATATATATAGCCCTTACCATGACCCCTCATATACACGGCTACAGCGTGGGGCAGTACCCACAGGAATAATGGTTGATGGCTCTGACAGCGAGAGCATACGCGGAGTCGATCTGCTGCGGTGTCACTGGGTAGATCCACATGAGCTACAGTCGAAACTCCTGGAAGGGGGTTATGTAGGGGAGTATGGTAGGTTTTATTCAGAGGGATACTAGGAGCTTAGAAAGGGTGACACTTTTGGAAATAACCATTTAGATGCCACAGTTCTGTCCCTTAGGGTTTTCAGGTAGAATATTTGCAGGTTCGTGGTTCCATTTGAACTAGCCTTGCAGATGGAACTTTCACCACAATACCTAGAGAGCATATGGATTTTTCAGGAGACCTGTACCTTCAATGCCATCCGATATGGCCCTAAGAACCCCAGGGCTGGCGAATATCAGGAGCGTGCCAGGCCTCAAGCAGGACATGTTCTAAGTACGCCCACATGCGAATGCAGGTTTTCGGTGGCAAGCGCAGCTCCCGGTAGGCAACCTGCTAGTTCAACATGGACCTGGTATGCCCGCCCAACTGCGAGAAAAAGCCCAAGGGCATTCCTTTTGCGGTCCTTCATGTGGTACATGGCTGCAATGACACGGCTAGGAGAAACACGTTCGTCGCTTCGGCGGTGGCATGTCCTAGTTTTGATGTTGCTACATTGTAGGATGTAGATAGTTGGAAGGTGCGGGCAGGCTGTGAACCTAGCTTTCCCACATGGATCACGTCAAGTCTTGACCGTATGACGCCCTTGACGGTTTAGGTTCGTCAGTTGGAATCCAAGCTTTTCCAGTAAGAGTGACATCGCCGAGCTTAACCGGGCCCGGAATCAGCCTCGCGGAGCTTTACCGCTGTTTGCTGCGCAGGTCTTGAAGCATGGAAGTGTTGATCGAGAGATGGTGTGGATAAGGGACCTTCCGAACTTGCCTGGAGCGAGCGTGACACTGTAAATCGGCAGTTCGAATCTTGTCTCCAGCGATCCCAAGCAGCCAAAGTGTTCCTGGCAAAGGCACTTCGCCAGCACAGATTTGCAGTGTTTCATCATGAATTATTGTAGTGGAGCCGGTGACTCTGAGTGACAGCATTTCACAGACAGAAGTGCAGCCGATGATGTAACCCTATCTAAACCCTATGCAACCCTTATTTGAATACTAGCCCTACAAACCCACTATATACTTTAGGTTGAGCCCCCGCCCACTAATAGTGGTATACTAGGAATATACAAGGACCCTAATATAGTTACCTTTACCCCTTCTGGTCACTATTAGTGGGTGGGGGCCCAACCCAATATATACCCCTATAGAAGCCCTCTATCCCATTTCTATCTTCTGGTGCGTGGCCAACCTCAGCTCAGATGCGAACAGTTTTGCGATGCCCCCAACTATCCCTTAGGATGACCCCCCACCCTGTAATAGTGGTATAATAGGACCCTAATATAATCCTTATTATCCCTTATAGTCACTATTGCTGGGTGGGGGGGTCCACCTAAACTATCCCCCACAATGTCACAAATTACGATGGCAAGACCTGAGATCCCAAATAGTACGCCGAAGCCGTTTCAGTCGAGGCATTGATAGTCAATGGGACTCCGAATCTCCCGCAGCAATTCTGTGGCATGTCCTCCCGATGCAATCTCTACAGTTCTCACCTACCCCACCACAGTTGACTGCCATGGTTGCGATAACAAAGAGGCCGACAGCTCAGCTTACCAGCACAAGTGAAAGTGCGCGCGCGAATAGATAATTCTAGGATTTGTATTGGGCGGCCATATAGGGCATGTCAAAGGTTATGCGCAAACTTCATGTGGATTGGAAAGGTTTGTAGGGCAAGCACGACATCTTCTTTTTGGCATGATGGCTAGGTTTTCACACACGGCTCATGTAGACGTCTTCATGGGGCAGCTCGAGTGCGGACCCACCGAGTCTATAAGAGGTCTAGAGAATCAAGTCAATCCTTCGAACATGGCCTTTGTTCCGCACACATCAGAATCTCAATATGGAAAGGCATTGTCTTTCCCTGTTTTTTTTTGCAAAGAGCTGTACCTGGCTGGAAGCAGGAGCAAGTGTTCGAATCAGGATATCCTGAAATCTTGGCTGCAGTCTTTTGGTGTAGGGCAACCTCCTCCTCTTCCCTTCAACATTCGAGGCCGTACTGTATTGGAAGGCCAAATTATTGAAGTATATATATATATATATACATATACATCTATATATATATATATACATATATGTGTCATATTCCATCGTGATACATACCTGGATTGCTGGTGGGTAGGGTCGCAGGTTAGCATTCCCCAAGCAAAACTTCTTCAGAACCAACTTTCACAAAGTAGTTAGTTCTCCAACAGATCATCCAACATCCATCCACGTAGGTCATGAAGGTGGGTCGCTGCCTAGCCTACCTTGCTTGCAATCACCTAAGCTCCTAAATTTGAAGGCTTTTTGTAGTCCTTGCTACGTGCCATGAAGGCCCAGCAACGCTGATGAGGAAGGTGGGGTATACTGCAAGGCGAAATCAGCGCAGTATCGTACCGGCCACTACTTGTGAAAGTTTTGCTTTCTTGGACGCCCCTGACATGTAGGCTTCTTGAAGGTTGCACGGCAAGATGTCCCGGACGGAAGCTTCCAGATAAGCCTCTTACTTGTAGGTTTGTTTGTCAACATGGGATTACCCATTAGGAGCCCTCAGAATATGACGACATGTTGAGGCTCAGGATCCAGCAAAGGTTCACGCGATAAACTCTCAGAAGATGATCCCCAAGTTATAGCTCAAGCCCTCCCCACCCCGAATATCACCAGCATCGGCACCGGCCATGACCCCAAAGCCCAACCCCAAATACGAAACCGTAAGTCCTGAGCTTTGGAAGCCGCAATGCTGCGCTGCTTTGGCAACTGGCTGGGGCAACTTTGTCTTCCATTCGGCATAACTGAGTTGCAAGATCCTCCATCCACATGTGTCCACGTAGCTGAGCAACAACCTTTGTCCTGTCAGAGTGCAAGGATATCTAAGGCATGCCAGCATTTGGCTTGACTATTTTTGCGACTTGGTTGCACAGTAATGTTCGTTCCCGATCCGTGTGGGGGTCCAATTGTGCGAAGTTTTTCCGAACTTATTCAGCACCCCCTGATTCGTTTAGGGGCCCTTTATTGTGCGAAGTTGCGCGGCCAAAACACAAATCTGAAAATATTCAAACAGAATTTGCTTTCAAGACCGTGGCAGTAAGTAGTTTAGGGAGCTAAGAGGGCTGCAGATTTCAACCCAACCTTCTGAAAGCTTTCTGAAACCTTTCTAGCACCCTTCCCAAAACCTTCCCGAAGCTCTCTGAAATCCTCTGAGCCCCTGAAACCTTTCTGAATGCCTTCTGAAACTCTTTTGAGCTTCTACCTGAGCTGATCCTGATCCCTCCTATTGGATTCTAATTTAAAGCTAGGATCCAGATTCTTTTGGGGAACTCCCCACTCCATGAGGGGCACTATTTTGTTGAGGGGGGGCTCCCCGACACTAAGGATCGCACATTAGAGCCCACATCCTAGGCCCAGTATCCTTACAACCACCTAGTTCAGTGCCCTTGTGGGCCTCTCTCTCGCAGCTGGAGGTGGTGGGAAAGAGCAACAGGTTTGCTCATGTAACCCAGAGCACGCTACACTGTCACATTTTTTTAGAATTTCGAGTGCCTGTCTGCAAGTGCGAGAGCCTCATGGAGTATAGGCGGGGAGCGGAATCGAGCTTGAGATTCCCAGCGGCACATGCGCGAGATGTGCAGCAATCCTTCAGCGCTGCAGGAACTGGACCGGGCGATCGTGGGGTAGACTATCTGACATTAAGAAACACAATCAACACTCCGTGCAAGAGCAGAATGAGACATTATAGCATGTTGTTTTGCTTTGTGCGTTGCGGCAGCACTGGGGCGAAGCAAAGGGTTTAGGCTGGTATCCCTTCATGTCGTGTAACAATCCGTCAACTGATGGGGTAGTTAACACGGAAAGACAAGGAAGAAAGTGAAGATCAAGAGTTTCTTTCTGGTAGTACCCAGCAGGAGTATGCTTTTGACGGTAGACATTGGGATGTAGAGTGGACATGCGCGAGGACGCAGCCGGATGCGGTGGCCAAAGGATCCCGGCAACTCCCCAGCGATTCCGAGGCTTTGCAGCTCAAACTGGGCCGACTCAACCTGACTGCTACGAGGTACCTGCCCTGCTTTGGGGGTGCTTTTTTTCTTTCAACCATGCGCTTTTTCCGTATGCCTGAACCAGATGTAGAAGGACAATGCTTGTTTTCAATAGTACCAGAACACGATCCTAGGCTATTGGGGGTGGATGGCATAGACCCTCACCCTTTACCCTAAGTGCTCAAGCCCTAATCCTGAGACACTACTCTTGGTGTTCACAGGAGTCTTGGCCAAGCTCTGCCTCACCCTCCACACTCTAGCGGAGTCGCTAGGACAGCCGGGTGTGAGGAGCATCTCTGTGGCAAGCACCGTTTTTTGTATGGTAGAGGTTGGGGGGTCGCCATTGCTTTGCCGCCTGCCAAAGTTGCAAGGGCTGTTAGCTGCTAGTGCTTGGGCCCTTGGAGGAGGGGAGGCGGAACTGCTTTTGTTCGTTGCAAATCGCACAGCCCCGTGGCCAAGAGACTCAGGGTTCATGCATGGACGTGAAAGCGCCATTGATGCGTACATTCGATGGCTTTGGTCCCACATCTGTCTGCACTCTGGATAGCAACAATTTCGGAAGGACCTGCAGTTTTGGGAAGGCATGCATGCACCAGCATGTAGGGGGGTGGGCGATTCTGGAAGGTTGATGGAGGCTTTTGGGCTGGTTTGAATCGCCAGGTTGCTATTGTACGCGAGGTGGTGGAGGGCTTGTCACAGCAGCTAGGGAAATTGTGTAGGTTCATGTGTTCCCACTAGAACAGACCGGAAGCTTCTGGAAAGGGAACTCAGCTGGGTTGCGGGCTGTTTGCAGTGAGACCAGCTGAAGAAATCAAAGTTCCAACTGAGGTTGAGCGTTAGACTCGCAAAGGAGCCCGAATCAGGAGAATGAGTGCCACTCCCTTTCTGATCTTGGCATAGGTGCGGTATGAACTCGTTTGGTATTGCCCTGTTGAGACGTCATTTCTAAATGTGGCTTTTTATCCCACCGTACAGGGCATGATGAGCGACCATCCAGGTTGATTGAAAGCAAGCCCTGAGTAGTGATCCCACAAGCCTAAATCTGGCCAGGAGTGCGAAGCGTTGAAGTACCGCCCTCTGAAACGGCTGCGCAGTGAATCTGTACTTGCACTGTACACGAAGGAAGGGTCCATGCATCGTCACGAGTCAGAATTCCCACTGGAACCCTAACCGCGAAAGGCAGATATTGGCGAATGGACCCTGTCCTGTCACGTATGCAATTCAGCATGAATGCTGGGAATTCACAGGTACCGTTGCCGGACCCAAGCTTGAGGTTTGTGAAGGTCGCAGTATGATGTGGCCTGTACACTACAGCCCCAAACAATCAAATCCTTGACAGATGGACCTCCTGGCAAAACGACCCACCATTTGTTGCAACCCCTGTATGACCACCTGAACTTCTGGACCTTCACCCGAGGTGCTAGGCACTCAGACCCCAGCAGTTTGATGAGAGCAGCAAACACCAAGACTCAGCTAGAACTGAGAATGCTTTGAAAAGGAAGGGATCCAGTAGTTTACCCTTGGGCCCACGCCTAGGGAAAAAACACGTTTCCACCCTACCGCACATCCCAAAGACTACAGACGCCAGACTCACCGTCACCTCTCGGCTAGCGTTTCTGACCCTCATACATATGTCCCGGCAGCGGCTACGTCGCATTGCTGGATATCCAGCTACTGTGGGCGCTGACGAGTAAGATCTTCAGTTTCTACACCCGAAGCCAGGATCTGGTGGAGGGCCAGGGCCTATGCCTCATACTACATGCTTGCGTTTCAGGATTTAGGGTCTAGGGGCCTAGGCTGCACGGTATGGAGTTGAGGGTGACTAGAGTGTAGGCGTTATGCCAACAAGCTCTGATAGATCGGCTTATGCAAGAAATGTGGACAGTGCCTTCAACAATGCCCAAGTTGGCTCTGCAGATGAGCTCAGCAGATGACCGCAGAGAATTTCGGGGAGCATTCAATGAATAAGCAGGAATTTGCCTCAAACACTGTTCCAAAATGGGGGAGCTTGTGGCAGAGCCTGAAGTGCGCCTGTGCTGCCGGCTGCGGGAGAGTCGGCAGTCGCTTCACTCTGCTGCCTTCTAGCTCTGCAGCGAGTCTGCGTCGGGTGCAAAGAGTTCAAGGTTGAGTGTTGAGGAAGTTGGTAGTTTCCCTAAATAGGGGGACCCCAGTAAACCCCAAAATATTATACTTATAATCCTGTTATAGCGACCCCAACAAGGTACCCAAACTTGTAGGACAAACCCCCCATTTGAGCATGATAATACTACTTGCGCTGTGGGAGTGTAGGAACCTTGCCAGTCCTTATGGTCACTGACAAATATTTGGATAGCGACAGCGGCAGGGGCAGGTAGTGGCATGACATATGCTATGAAAAGATCAATGGAAGCGTTAGCAGTGACCCTTCATCCGAAAGGCCTCAGCTCAATCACGCACGTCCTGCGATATGTGGAAAGCTATTCCAAAAACGCCCCAGGCTAATTTCACGTGCAATGCCAGAGAGTTGATATCCCGCATACTTGCGATCTGCAAGGTTAGTGTAGAAGACAGCTTGCGCCTTGGATTCTTAGGGGCATTGCTTTTAGGCGTGAACAGGAGGGTCTATCAGCTGCCAGCGTGCGTAGGATGTAGGACCTGTCTCCCTCGGTAACGTAGCACCGGACTGATCGAGAATTCCAAGAAGGAGACATGTATCCCATGCAGCCATATGGATTCCTAGATCCTTGCAAGACTCAAGGGACTCGCAGCTGCAAGCCAGCTGAGGATCTTTATGAGCCCTGGACGAAATGTGTGCAATCATAGGGATCCTAAGAGCGACGCTAAAGATCGTACTAACGGACTATGTGGAGATGTCCAGAAGGCTACATTCTAACACCCCATAGGGGTGATGATGATGCTCCGAACAAAGCGAGTGGCCAGGGGAAAAAGCATTGCGCTCAAGAAGATGTGCTATTGAATGTTACGTAGATTTCCCAACACCTGCCCTGATTCAAGTATCGTCATGTTCTGAGAATTCGGAAATCTGAAACAAGCAGAAGAAGAAACAATGAAAACATGAGGAACACCTTTTGAATGAACACGTGACACACACATTTCAAGTAAAGCGCTACATTCGAAAGAGTAAATTTGTCATGTTAATCTTCGGTTTCTTCAAGCAACGCATGGATTTTCAGATGATTTTTTCATAAGACTTATGAAGTATCGGTTTTTGATGAACAGGGATCGTAAAACCATTCTGATCACTCAGAAAGAAGAAGTACATAATTATTCGGATTCTAATCCTGATCTTTATATGGGCCTGGAGCTAGATTGTTATGGTGGCGTTTTAGATGTTTTCCACTTGTGTTCCATCAGGTGTGGGGCAGCCTTAACCTAGTCATCGCTATTCTTCTTGTAGCATCTGCATTGTGTGTGTGTGTTTTTTTTTTAATTTTGGGCTTTGGGTGGCTTCCACTTGAGCCAATAGTGGCCGTCCTCTTGATCCCGCTCGCTGTTCGCCATAGCTGCCCCCCCCACACGCTGCAGCATGGGGTTTCTTAGCGCTTCTGGGCCTGCAACCATCTGGTGTTTTTTTTTACGCATGCCACGAATCTGTGGTCATGAGGCTTCCGCTTGCTTACTGACTTCTACTGATGTTGGCACCACGCACGTCAAGCGCCCAAGGACAAAACTTAGAACTTGCAATTACTAGCATGATGTATCATGGTGGTTTCTAATCAGCATGTTCCTATTCCCTAGAAATTCCACGCACGGAAACCGTTTTGAGGTTGTCTCATGTCCTGGAAGAGGGAGAGATGGCATGGTCAGCTTAAAGCCAGAGTAACTAGTGATATCATGCAGCTTACATGGGGATTTCCAAAAAATAGGGGTGACTTTTAGGGTGTCCCTATAATACGGGTAGTAGCATTTTGAGGTTTACATCGGTGTCCACTATGCCAGGAAACTCGTATCCGGGATGTAGTTGGTGCCCACCACTAGTTGACCTGTTCAGACCCCCATGGGAGTCGTCAGACACTTTCCTTTCCCGGCAGCCTTTGGAGGCTCAGATCCTTGCAGGCTACAAGGTGGTCTGCTGAATTCAATGAAGGCGTTTTGCTTTCCACGCAACGTGGGGCTGCTGGCTGTCCTGGCACAATGGCCGGCGCCAGGCGCTGTCCGGCCTGATCTCAGGCTCCCGGAAGTCCTGGCCACGGAAACTTCGCCTTCCAGGCAGTTCCTTCAAATGGTAGAATCTAGTAGCAGGAAAAAGCCTGAGACTAAGAGAGGTTTTGCTGAGGTGTTGCGTTTGCCTATGCTACCTATGCTCATGTGCAGGCCCGTGGATTCCGACTGCGGCCAATGCCTTTGCAGCTATCAGGGCCTTGGGGAGTTTTCGGTCCCCTCCACTCCAGGCTTTTTCCTGCCGCACGAGGTGGCTGGGGGAACTCGCCGGGCATTTTGCTGTTTAGTTCCAGGAACTGAGGTCTAAGCTCCCAGCCACAAAAAATCCTTTCCTCTTCCCTTGCAGAGTGAGTGAGCTGAAATTGAAATTTGTTGCGAGGCCACTTACATCACCTACTTGAGAAACAACTTGAAGAGTTGTGGCGAGACTGGGCTTGAGTAGAAGTTGCTTTTGCTCCTGGAGACAAAGCACGCGGACAACTTGTGTTGACTGGAGCAGCCATGCGCAAGGAAGGGTAGACTCCGGGATCCGTTGCCCTCATGAAGCTGTAGTTCCTGAAGTCTGAGCAGCCCAAAGCGTCCGCCAACTCCGTCGCAGCCAGGGAGCCTGGACATTTGAAACTGAAAGTTGAGGCAGGACAGCAAGTCACCAAGTGTACTATAGTCTAAACTGCTTAAAAGGGTTATATAGGGACTACTATAGGAGACTACTATAGGGGTTGTTAAGGAGGCTACTAGTAGTTTAGACTATAGCTCAAGTGTCAGAGTAGCTGCTTTCTCAGCATGGCTGTTCTTGTTGCAGATCTAAAGTGTCGGAGTCAGCGTGTGGCTGCGTCTCGAGGTAGCATTTGCTAATGGAGGCTGTCACGCCTTGGGTGGATCCCACAGATCCAGTGAAGAACTCCAGCTTCTACATCTACATTGACCCAGCTCCTGGGTTTAGCTTCCTTGTGTTCTTTCTTGGTGGACGCTTGAGAGTTGGGAAGTGGTCATTTTCTGTCGGGCTGAGAGATGTGTGTTCGTTGTTGTGTTTGTTGGAAAGTTTTTGAGCCGTCTGAAATCAATCCCAAAAACTTCGATCCTGCGGAACCTCAAATGATGCATGCCATTCTACCACGCAAGACGTGTTTTCGCGGGCCCAGGGTTCAAAGGCTCGATGAACTCGGCCTGAGTTTATGAAACGGAGCTTTCAGGCTTATAGGCCGACTGCATTTAGCTCGATGGTAGTTCTTGGAGCTGTCAGCAGAATGTCGAGAAAGGCATTCATACTTTTTCAAAAGATCTTTTATAAGATGGATCTGGTAGCGCAGACTCACGGACGGGTCCATTGAGAACTTGGCGTTGCTTTTTGTGACACCTGAGGCTCATGATGTCCCTGCAGTGGACAATCCTAGAGCGGATCAAGAAGGATGCCAGCATGCCGCTGATGTGACACAGCAGCCTTAATCAGCGACATGTGAACCCTTGGAAGTAGAAAGAGCAACCAGCAGGGCAGTTGATCCGAGGTGCTTTGTGGCGTTTTGGCCCTTGGCTTTCGGCATCTTCAGCATTCTAAGGACCTGTGCAGGGGATTGCAGCTGGGCCCGTTTTGTGGATCGGCTTCGGCCAGGACTTTGCAGTCCATGTGCCAGCGGCAGCTCGCCCACGCGACCCTGGCGCACAGCTGCTGCCTCACTGGAGCGAAGAGTGAATTGCTTAACTTCCCGCTTTCAACCACATGCTTCTAAACTTGCAACATCGCACGGAGGCAGCTGACTGCATCGAGGCACGAAAACATTGCCTGTGGAGATCGTGGTTGCTGGCTCTATGACTGCTGTCATCATAGCATGGCATGGAATTCTAATGATGGTGATTTGCCCAGATATGGTGTACAGAGCAACAGGGCTCGGCTGTGTGGGCACATCCTCTGTTGACAAATGAATGCGCGAACTCTTGACTCATGTGGCAAGCATGCCGATGATCATTGCATGCCTATCCATCCCAGAAGCACCGCTACGTTTCTCCCTAAACGCTAAACTCTGTTAGCGTAGTCGCATTCATCATGTGTTCACTGTCTGTCCAAAATTGCTGCTTACACGGCTGCCGCCCAGCGGAGCTAACAAGCTGCGGTTTTCCAGCCCAGGTTGAGATCATCCGCCTGGCAGAGAGATTTGAAATGTCTAGAAGTGCGGCAGGTCCAGCACTTGACACGAATTCAAGGTGCGTGGGCACCTTCAACTAGCTGTAGGTGCCAACCTTCCAAAAGTACCATAGTACCATAGCTTAGGTCCTTAGTTTGATGGCCGCATGGCCTCAATCTCTGACTCACGACAGCAGAGCTGCGTGCGCGGGTCAAGCGGACATTTCAGCAGAGGCTGGGTGCACATGAAAATTGAAGCCTCAAGCTGGCAAGCTTTTTAGGGTTTAGGGTTTAGGGGCTACAGTTGTTGTTAGTAAGTCGGGCTACTGCGTCTTATTTCCGCTGACATTGCGAATGTGGTAGCTTGCTATTGTGATCAGTCACTTCTAGCAATCAGAATACATCATCTTTAAAAAAGGATAGACGGTGTTCAAACAATGTCAGGAAGTTGCCCCAGCGCACGTGGAACTAGAGATATTGTACAAGCCTAAATCCCCATGTATATATGCATATGTGTATACACACAAAGTACACTTTCCCAAAGCCATGTCAAAACAATAGACCCGAAACCCTGAACTTTAAACCCTAAACCTTAAACCCTCAACCCTAAAACCCTAAACCTTAAACCCTAAACCCTAAACCCTAAAACACTTTGGAGCTGTCCATCCTGCCCAGGTACGGGTGCATGGCCGATGTTTGCAAGAGCAGCCATGCCGGGCAGCCCAGCAACTAAATGGGGATTGTCCTAAATTANNTATTTGGGTTCCTATTATAATACGGGTCCCTATAGAAGTTTCCCCCATTTTGGGAACAGTATTTAAGGCCCACCCCCAAATATGTAGGGATGATAAGTGGGCCTTCGGCTTAGCTGGGAATGAAAGAATGGAGGCTATAAGAACTCCTATACAGGGTTTAGGGTGAAGGGTTTGAAAGGAATTAAAAAACAAAATGGAAACTTTCATAATCGGGGGGAGATATAGGCATTGAGGATTTAGGGTTAAGGACTTGCGTTTGATGGGGGGGTACTTGTTTAGGCTTGAGGCCAAGTTGTACCTCAACCCCATGACTCCGGGACAGCGTTTTGTACTGCTGGCAATGTGCACCTTTTGAAATCTTTTGAACACGCTGCTAGCCGCTGCGGAGCGCGGCTCCTGGGCTGAATCTAGGGAACTCAAGGTGGGTGGAGGACCCGCAGCAAAGGTGTCACTGGGATCCTATGTTTGGCGTTTGCCCACAAATAATGTATGACGCTCCCATACTGCCCAGCATCAATAGTTTGCGGTCATCAGGATCTCCATCAGAGCTGCTGCTTTTACTTGATTGCAGTGAAGGTAATTCTTCGAAGATACTTGTAGAACTGGTGTTTGCTTTGTTTGAGTAACCCTGTCTTGCGCTCAATACTCTCGGACGCCCAGCTGGCTAGCCCACCACATTTCTTATGCTTACCCGATGCGCGGGGATGTTTGATACGGAAGCGCTCAGCCCTGTCCCTGCCTAAGAACTTTGATTGTGTGTCGCTTGTGACTACAGCTTAGTTCCTCTGAAGCAGGTAGGTTGCATGTGGAGGTTGTGGCAAATCTCCTCGCATGTTATTTGCATACTTGAGGACTGCGGATGCCAGGTGAGTCGCCATGCCAGCATCATAAGGATGCTGCTTTGTCCAGGGCAACAGCCAGATCAAGGGGGCCTGAATAGCTATCAATGCTATTTGCCATTTATCTTCATTATGGCATTCCATACCCCGAAACCTTATTCTGGTTTATTTCGGCCCCTACAATATCTCTAGGGACAGCTTCTGAAAGCTTTGCCATGTAGCGGAGGTGTGCCGTCAACCCTAGCGTTCTTCACATATGCTTTCGCTTTTGGTCATCCAGCCGGACGCCTGAGCTGCATACAGCAACTTTGAAATGCAGCTGCAAAGGCAGAGTTTCCAATTTCAAGAAGCGAAGCTTGTTTGCAACCACGCAGCGACATAGAGTTTAGCTGGACAAGCTGCGGCTGTGTTGTCTTAGGTCATGGCTGTAATGCACAGGTGTGCAAATTGAAGGCGTGAGCTCCTGATCTCTGTTCTTTCTTGACGAAGCTGGGCTCCCAGGCGAAGTCTTCACGGAAGCCCAAAAACACGGGGCCTTAAGTGCCACACCTTCCCGCCGCAATTTCTAAACCCCAAACCCCCTGAGACCAACCCTTGTGCAGCTAGGCTGAAACATTTCCAATGAAGCCACATCCACCTTGAATCTGCCGACAATCTACGTAATGCTTTGGGGAACCGTGACTCTCCCCCAACTTATGCCCCAATTCGCTCCACACCATCCTTGACTGGGTTGCTGTTAAGGCACTTACTTTGAGTTACCCTATTCTGGAAACTTGTTTTTCCTATTATGGTCACCCAATTCAAGTTCCTTCATAGCAACCCAGTTGAAAAAGACATATCCATCCTGTAAAATCTCTTCGTGATCCTTGTGCAATCTCCTTGGTCAAATGTGTACGTAGGTTTCGCTCTGCATATACTACCAGCACAATCCTGACAAGCTTCACATTGAGAGTGCCGCAGCCATGCTTCAGTGCCTCCGTTATGTTTACAATGAGATCAGTGCTTTGGGCTCAGTGAGCAGACATGCAATGGTGCAGTTTTGGAAACCTTGACATTCTAGTCAAAAGTAATGTTTTACTCTTATCAATCTCTGGGACCCCCTTGCAATAATCCACTCAATCTAATATTAACCCCCCCTCCCTCTAATGTTAAACAATCCAAGTATAGTGTATGTTATGCTATATTGGGAGTATTTTATATTTGGGGGTGTTCATATGAGGGGGAGGGGATGAAGGCTCCCAGAAAGTTGAAAACGAGTGACTTGAGTAAGGCTCCCACGGTACTGAGGTGGGGATCGGTTTAAAGCAGATGGTCTGGATGTGGATTTGGCTAGGACTCCATACTCGAAACAAAGATTTAAAAACGTATTGGTCAGTAACAACAATAATAGTAGGAGTATTACCAATTGGATTTGGCTAGGACCCCAAACTCGAAGCACATCAAACACGGTCTTCAATCAAGGGCCTGAAATCAAATAAGCGGCCACCAAAACACATGAAAGATGGTCTCCTAATTAAGTTATTCACCTTCATCAGGGTGCCGGGTTGGCCATGACAGCTCCCACCATGCTATCATAGCGAAGGATCTGGTAGTTTCCATGAGCAGGGGTACGCCAATGTAGATTCCAAAGCACTAAAATTCTTATTCAGGGGCCTCTGAAAGGGTAGCCCGAATTTTGGTAAACCTTAAACTATAAACCCTATATAACCATAACCTCCATATAGCCCTTATATAACCCCCCCAACCCCCCGTTGTGGCCAGCTGCGAAGATGAATATGTGGTTTAGGGTTTAGGGTTTCTCGCTTCTCAATGGCGACCTATGTCAAAAACTCGCTGGTGCACGCATTCTGTAATATAGTGGTTATACAGCTTTGTAGGGGTAATATTGGGACAATGGAAAAGAAAATGGAAACTACTATTTAGGGTCTACGGCTTAGGGCTTAAGGGCCTGCACTAAGGGCCAATAGTTCCAACCTTTTATGGTGGCAGCACTCCTTTTTTTGGCTTCAAACTCTGCATCCACCATCTTGATATCGACCTTTCACATACCCTGGATGTTCCAGGTGTTTGTGGCCGCCACTTGTGTTAACGCTACGTAGGAAGACGAAGATGTGTTTCTGTAGAGGGCCACTTTCATGGGGTTTAAAGCTCCCACAACGTTATCCAAACATGTTTGAACGAAGTGCAAGTTCAATGCCAATTGCGCGATCGGTGGTCTTCGCTAGCAGTGAGCACCTTCACCTCTCGCAACATGTTGGGATTATTTGGGCTACTGTTGGGGAAGCAATATTTAGGCTGTGGACTATCAGGCGAAAGGGGTTGCTAGCCACAGTTCCAATGGCCAGTCCGGCCATGCCCCGAAAGGCGACCCTGCGCCCTGCCCAGGAAGGGTACAATGAAGTGTGGCGGGTCGAGCAGGCTCGGCGGCCACTCCGTCAGTTACATGCCCACAAAAAATTGGCCTAGATTAGGTTGCTGTTAATGAACTTAAATTAAGCTATATAACCAGATGGTAATCAATTTGGTTTCCCCGATATAGTACTTTAAACTAAGTTCCTTGACAGCAACCCAGCATATTAGCGTTCATCTTGCACCAGCCATTCTAAGCCATGAGCGTTAGGCTGCTAGACACGTAAATGTGCGATGACCGCGACTGTGGGGTACTGTGCAACATCAGATGGCCTGTGCTTACTTAGAGGTGTCCGAAAGTAGCCCTTATGCAGCATGTGCGGAAGATATACTTTCACCCCCCAATCTCTTGGAAGTGACGATGCAATGAAAGTAGGATTGTCTGTGTCCTCATTAGGTTGGATGTGCGTAGCAACATCCCAAGAAAGCACAAGGCTGAGGCCCTTGTGTCAAGATAGATGTCATGTAAGCAGTGACTGTTCTGCATAATACGCTTATGTAGAAGTTCCCTCATCATTAGAGGTGAGTTCTCCGTACGGATGCTGAAGAGTCGGTCGTGACTGCACTGGAGCCTTGGTGCAAAGGTCCACCGCGCCAACTTAGCAGGGAGGGCCCGGCGCTTACAGGGCCTCGGATGATGCCCGAGCAGTTGCTGGGAACAGCAACAAGTTGTAGACCCCAGCCAATCCAGTATGACAGAGTACAATCCGTTAATGGGCAGTATCCGCGCTTTCACCTGGAAATCCCTTCTTGGCAACGTTTGTTGCCCTCCCCTTGTTGCAAGGATGGGTGGACATGGCTGTTGGAGGAGCCAGCATTGAGGGATTCTTCAAGATTGGGAGTCCCTTGTTGGGCCTCAGAATTAGATTTGAGATTTTTGGGCTTGGAGCCTGAGAGTCACGGCTAGGGGGTTTGGCCTATAGGATAGATTTCGTGGATGAGAGATATGGCTTCCAGGAATAGTTAAATGATATCTGGGTGGGGCTAGCTATAGTGTAAATGTGGGTCATTTTAGGAATCCCGTAGAAATACACTTTCAACTAGTGACAAGGAATGCCACGTTCTCGCAGTGTTTACATAGAAGCTTCAGCGTGATGATGCCTCATGTTCTGGTAAAGCGCAATATCCTTTCTGGCCCCCCAAACCCGCAACCAAAGTCTCGCAGGAAGTCAAGCACATCCCGCCAGCCACAGTCTTGTTCTCAGCGGGCTTGAGACTCACGTCAATCATTTCAGAATTCCATAGTGTCTTGATGGAGGCCCTGGTGCCATCATCAGAAATTCCTCAGAAATGCTTTCAAAGGAAGAGCAGCAGCAGGAGTTGAAGGAAGTGAGGCAAAAGCCTGGGGCCCAAATAGCTTGGTCGCCCGTGCTGCAGAAGACCTCAGTTCCATACGGCCTATCAATTCGGTCTGCTCACTTTTTTGATGATGTTGGAACTCCAAGGTTAGATTTGGAGATTGCCGCGCGCAAACAGGTGGAGTTAAAGCTGGAGCTGCGAGACCAGGACGAGTGCGGTGGTTTCAACTCTTGGCGTACTTCCGTTTGCGGTTCTGGACCTGCTGCGGGGATGGCGAATCTGTGAACAGGCGCTCGAGACGGCAAAGACTTTGACTCAGCTCCACAGAGATTTTGGATTTACCGCGTGGAGTCCTTTGTGTCAAGGTCTGACTTGACTGCACTGGCCGATGCACAGGAGGCAGTGGTGGGGATTTAGGTCAGCAACATGCTTAGTTGATGGGCCATGTTCTCACAACTCTTGGAGGTAGACAAGCAGACATGTGCCCAAGAGCCTGGAGCCCAGCCCCGGCGTCTTCTGTGTGCATCAACGTATCGTGTTACCAAGACAATACCACTCACTCTAGGTTCGAACGGGTGCAGAAGCTCATTGATGAACTCCAGGAGTCCCAAACAGCATGGTAAAACATCACTGTCTGCATGTAAAATGCTTCGCCGAGTCTGGACCAACTGCAGTTGGCTGTGTAAGTTGGCTGTTCCTGTCTTCTCACTCCACTCTCGTTCTCTCTCTGCTGGAGACGTGCCTGGTCCATCAGCGGCACGCTGTGACCCTGCGGAAGGCTTTCTTGATGTTTGATGGATCAGGAGCAGCTTGCCACTTCTGAAGCAAAGCTTTCTGAAGAAGAGAACTCACGGAAGGTCCTGGAGGCTATAGCACTTCTCCAAAATCGGGGTCCTCTTGACTTTCCGACTGGCAGGCCGAAAAGTCGGCAGCTGACGAAAACTGTCAGAAGCTTGAGGAGAAAGCTGCTTCTTTTGAGGCCCTCCAAGTTCATATACAAGTACAAGTATGAATTCCCACACAGTCATGAACAGATGAAGGTTGCAATGCGAGTAGCCTGAGCCTTGATCTGGCGGTTGGCAGGCAGAGAAGACAGCAGCTCAAGAGTCTTGCCAGAAGCTTGAACAGAGAGTTGCTTCTCTGGAGGCCCTGCATGTCAACGTGCGGTCACCATGCACCTCAAGCTGTAATCGGAAGAGAGCCGCGCGCATGAGAGGCTGATTTGGCGCAGTCTGTCGCATCTGCAGAGGCCAGGCTTGTAAGTGCGTTCTTTTCATTGGGAAGTTGGCCCTGTCACGGTGCACTTGTCGTTATCTGATGTCAGGCCGACGCCAGGGAAGGCATTAAGCTGGAAGCATCTGGCAGAGAAGCCAAGGTAGCGTACTTCTAGTACAGCAAGGCCATAACTTTTTGTGGGTCCGACCAGAACGGCTGCAGGCCCGTGCTGATCAGCTGGAGCAGGAAGTTTCGTCACTGGAACGAAAAGTGGCTGCTGCTGACACGCACCAGCCCGAAACATGCCAGCGCTTTTGATGGCCAACCTCTGGGTGTTCTGTGATTTGATGACCAAGGCGATTGGCGGCAGAAAATGCCTGCAGAAATGCAGCCGAGGAAAGAAGTGCTTGCGCTGAGCGCCGTACTTGCCTTAAGCTATGACACATGGTCTGAACTTGCCACTGGCGGGCATGACGCTGCAAGGTCTTGCAGAAGAAGAACTCTTAGAGAAAGCATTGTGAAGCGCTCAGCTTTGAAGTGAACAGATCCATCAAGAGACATGTCGATGCTGCAAACGGCTGATCGGATAGCTGCTCAGCGACGTCTGCTTGAAATCGATGGTTGGGAAGTCGTCAGGAGTCTATAATAGCTTATAATATACTAATATATTATAGTAGATTACAATAACAATATACTATAATATACTATAATGGACTATAATAAAAAGTGAACCGCGTTCATGAGATTGTTTGAGGTCTGCCGTGAACCTGGAGATGAAGGCCTGATGGATCTGCTCTGGTGCCACTTGCAGTTTAAGGGTTGCGGTTTAGGGTTAGGGGTTTAGGGGTTGCGGTTTAGGGGTTAGGGTTTAGGGGTTTAGGGGCTTAGGGAGTTTAGGGGAAAAAGGTGGACAAATTTTTGAAGGATGCTGGCACACGTCTTCGGTGCTGTGAAGCGGCATGTGGCACCTCCAAATTTCAACAAAATACACCCAATTGCCTTTCAGGTAGTGAGTAAGGTAGTCTTCCAGACCCTCCCGACCACATTTCGGTCATACCCTAAATCGACCCCTAGTCGCCTTTAAAGTAGTCTTCCAGACCCTCCAAACTACCTCCAAATTTCAAAAAAAAATGCACCCAATTGCCTTTCAGGTAGTCTTCCAGACCCTCCCTCGAACATTTCGCGGAGAATCTGAAGGGTTCTGCGAAAGAGTTTAACCGTAAAAGCGGGGTATCTGAAGGCTTACGGCGAAATAGTGTGATCGTAAAAAAGGGAGAATTTGAATTCTTCTAGACCCTCAACCCTCCCCGAACCCTCCCTGCGCAACTCACACTTCGATTCGTCGCCGATTGCGATCTTTTGTTTTAATTTTTGTCTTTGTTTTACACCGTTCTTGTTCTTCTTCTCTCTTTCTGGATATTTTTTAGATTCTGCTAATGCTACACATGTGGGGCTATCCGGTTCTTTGATTTTGACTACTTTGCAGCATGATTTTTAGATTATCTTACAAAAATCTCTTCACACGAGCTCTCAATACTTTGCCTTTGATAGATAAATACATTAAAAACTTTGTTTCAAATTTGAAAAAGGAATTCTCAAATCCAGTGGTCTTGTTATTCACAATAGAGTTTAAAAGTGAGTCATTTTGTATGCCAGAATTGACATCATCTCCATGCTGCCAGTATTTTCTTTCCCTCAATCTGAAAAAATTTTGTAGTATTCCAAGGGTTTCCGCGGGATACCACAGGCGTTTAAAATGAAAAGGAGGAAGTCTCAAATCCTTGGCCCTGCACGTTCTTCGTTTCAAACCGCTACTACATTGAGTGCGTATTTGCACAATAATTACACTCCCCCAAACTAACATGGAAACCCATATAGCCCGATTTTAGAGGGACTGTAGTTTTTAAAAGGGCCCCTTTTGGGTTTCCATGTTAGTTTCCAGGAGTGTATCTGATTCTCTTACAAAAGCTCTTCACAGGAGCCCTCGCTACATTGACATTGATAGATACATACTTTGAACACTTTGCTTCAAATTAAAGAAGCAAGTCTCAAACGCAATGGTCTTGTTGTTCACCATATGAATCCCTTACTACTTCTGCTGCAAATTCTGAACAGTTTTTTTTTAATCCTGGGCTCAAGTTCGCCTTGTTTTCCATGTATAAATACCATGTTAAAGGTATTTCAGGTTTAACGAGGAGTTTGCAAATCTGGGGCTTTTTTTCTCTGCAAAATTCCCGAATCAATGTGACTGAAATTTCAACAGGAAGCAGCAACTAATCAGAACATCGCATCTCTCGGAGACTATGAAAGTATCCTAGATACGGAGCTTATATATAGACAACGAGCCCAAGACTTGAGAGGTCAAATTTACAGCGTGTTTAGTAAGGAATTCATACTTCTGTTGCAGGCACCTGGTTGTGCCATCCTCATAGCTGATGTCGCAGGTTGAAAATAGCAACTTTGACAGCCTCGACGTTGCCCAGAGAGAGCATGCCAATACCGTCCTTGAACTAAGCAGTTTCTGGCATGCCTTGCAGTGCCTCGCATAACCCAGCGAATTCTTTAGAAAGAGCTTTGAAACCTTTGAGAATGAAGTCCTCAGAGAAAGCATTCTGAGGCTTGACCTGCTTTTCTCGATGCAGAGGGGCCGAATTTGAAGCTTTAGCTACCGTTCACGCTTGCTGTGAAAGCATTGCGCGATCCGCTTTTGTCGTTTGGCATTGCCGACTCCCTGCAATCGTGGGCGGGGTGTATGATTTGGATGGTTCCGTATTGTTCCATTGGAGGCAACCCTTCAAAGAATACATAGCGGGCACTTTGGGATACAAACCGTCGCGGTTGGATCTATCTTCAAGTTGCGACTGGACATCGGCGCTTGACAGGGAGAATTCATCATTGAAATTGACAACCTTTGGGACCAAAGGTGGTCGGGGCGTTCGCGCAAGGAAGCTTGCAGAGCCTCAAGAACAACTCAAGTTCAGCAAGTCCCAGCAGCTCAGGGCACCACGATTACGTAAGGGATGCCGAATGCGGCAGCTCGAAGACTTTCACTTTTGCTGTCGACCTGTCCAAATTTGTGATGAAGAAGTCTGGCCTCTGTCATATCTGTGATGAGGGGGTGTGCGCATCCAAAGGCAGGATCAATGCTGATAATGCCAAAGTTGGTTTCTTGCATGTAACCTTCACATAATGGTTCCTTTCGCTCTCACTCTCCTTTGCTGACAGTACTGCTGGGCCGTTTTTTTGTCGACCCGACGTCCCCCCTGCTGTTCAGTTCACTGCATTCAGCACAATTGCCACGTACATAGCTACATGGCATCCCTGCCTGTCACGTGACATGCATTGACCATTCCCTGTCCACATATTCTGGCGCATTTTGAAAAATCGAAAGTTTCTTCTGAACCACTTTATTATTTATTTCCATGAAAAACAAAAAACACAAGAGCAACGCATTTGAGAGATCACGAGAGTGACTTGAAGTCTTCTTGGCCATCTTTGCCAGTCACTGATGAGAGCCATGATTTGTGCAGTTTGCAGTTTGCTTGCCCTTGGATGCCGAAGACCACCTGCATCTGCTCAGCGCCTGTAGACATGCGTGGGATTAGCTTTTTTGCTTCCATTTCTGCCATGCACAAATGCGTGAACCGGAGGGGATGGGTCTGATTTGAGTGGCGTGGGGCCTCGTTGGTGGTATTGACAAAGTTCGTCTTATCTGTTGTGACGAGTCAGTTAGTGTTGCGGGAGGTGCCTGTTACTCACGTGGAAGAACCTTAAACACCTTTTTATTGCAGTTTAAAGGGTGGTTTGCCTAATGATTCCCAAGTAAGCTGTTGTTGGTTCATGGTCTGCAGATGTCTGCAGGAGTTTGAAGCGGAAGGTCTTGGTGGGCCTATGAGGCCAAGCCGAGACACGACATGCCTGAAGATGTTGAGTGATGTGCTGTGAAAGCATGTGCTGGACCCTGCGCTGAGAGGATGCCAACGCCGCATGTGAGTTCTCAGATGATTGAGGAGACCGTGCTGCCACCAATTAGGATTCAAAAAGCATGCAGCCTGGCAAGGATACACTGCCAACCTCGGCCAAAGCTGTTCGAATTCTGCCTGCTGAGGTTGGAAAGAATAGATTGGATGTTTTGAGGGTTGTTACGATTTGTCCTGCTGCAGGCCCCAGCGCCAAGCAGAGGTGCTGGCCAACGAGCCGCAAGCGCAGTCGATTCCAGTCACGACAGAAACATCAGCTTCAATGCCCAAGTGGAGGCAGTCGATGCAGCCAGCGCGGCTTGCATGGGACCTGCGCGAGATATTCGGGAAAGGACGCCTACCGGCGTTCTGCATGATGTTCAAGTTGATGCGGATGAGACGACCGTGAAGCTTGGCGGCGATGTATCGTTTGTACCAGCAGCCAGCTCCCCGGCATCTCCAGAGCAGGCAAGAAGCACTCGAGAACGGACATCCACCGGATTCATCGTTGAAGATGCTGTTATGGCACAAGCTGACGGGAAAAACATCAGTTTCAGAGCCCAAGACGAGGCAGTCGATGCAGCCAGCGCGGCTTGCATGGGAACTCTGCGAGAAATCAGGGATAGGACACCTACAGGCTTTGTCCAGAATGTTCAAGTGGAACTAGAGGAGAAGTCCGTGAAGCTTGGCGGCGATGTATCGTTATTAGCAGCAGCCAGCTCCCCGGCATCTCCAGAGCAGGCA
>CAJNIZ010008646.1:54456-64797 GCA_905231905.1 Symbiodinium pilosum
GGACACCCACCGGATTCATCGTTGAGAGAAATGTCAGCTTCAATGCCCACGTGGAGGCAGTGGATGCGGCCAGAGAACAGGAGCCTTAGATCTAAGAAATCCTGTTTACATCCGTAACACATGTGGCCATCACATGTGACATTCACCATGAGATATGCTTTCCCCCGTATTTTGGGCTAGTTTTATGGTTTTGGGCCATTGTTTGGGGGGTTCTAAAGGTTATGGGTCCTGTCTTGGGGGTTCTGGCGATGAGGGCTATAATGTTTCAAAAGAAGGTGCTTTGACAGGAGAGTGAAAGGCTTCTCAGGGTTTGGTTTGTATCGTTTTTTTCTTTTGGGCTTTGGGCGTGGGATTTTGGCTTGAAGGTTCAAGGCTGAGAGGGTGCGAGGAAACCAGTGGATCGCGAAGCAGCGTTGTGCACGGCAGTGGTTTGCTATCTCACTGGGCAATTTAAAGCCACCTCACCCGACCTCACCCTAAATAGTGGTTTATCTAGGGAATAGTACCAAAACGGCCTTAAAATTGAGATTGAAATTTCGAAGTTACCCTGCTGATCTCAGGAGTCCGATTCCTTGATGCATTCTCATGCGAGAACGGAGGCTTGAAATTGTTGCGCGGTTTAGGGTTTAGGGTTCCAGTTCACCTAAAGTTCAAGGTGTTGTCCAGATGAATCCTGAGCTTTCAACCCTGAAGCCGTCGTTGGATTCTTACTAGGGATCGGGGAGTACGCGTCAATTTAAGGTATATTCCTTAATTAAGGGGGTTTGGGGTTATATAAGGTCTGGATTAGGGTTTGGGTTTTTGTAGGGTTTAGGGCTTAGGGTTCTTTAGGCTGTGGGGTTTAGTGTTTGAGGATTCGGATGTAGAATTTCAGGGGGCTAATCTCTCCTGACTTGAAAATATCCTCAAACTTAATTGTCTTCCAAAAAGTAGCAAAGAAAAAACAAAAGGTAATAGGCTTAGTAATAGGCATCTGCAAACATAGACTCTTTCGCGTGCCAAAGGTGTACTAAAAGTTTCCCCCAACTTACTTGGGGTAGACGTTTGGGTCGTCTGGTTCTTCGAGAGTGCTGGAGCAAGTAGTGCAGGCAACCAGGGCCTCAATTACCCAAACCAGTGAGTTTGGGCTTAAGATATGTGGCATCTAGCTTAAGACGCCATCTGCTGAAGCATGCCAGATCCCGAGAAAACTGACAACTCCCCAGCCTCAGTTCACCGTGGTCGGGCGAGCGCGTCCAGAAGACATGGTGCCGGCCGAGCATCTCATCAGTGCTACCCCAGAAATTCAGGACTGTCCAGCGTGCTTGCACATAGCAATTTGACCACACGTGTGCGAGCAAGAGGCAGTCCGACCTGATCTTCTTTTGTTTGTCAGTGACTGAGTAGGAAACAGTCATAGAGCAGGGCTCCTTTTCTGAGCAGCTTTTGCGCCACCATCACCTGCCCCGCCACCAGCAATTCAACAAAGCTGCCGCCAGTGCAAGCGCCACCCCTTAGCTAAAATTGCTGGCGACACTTTGATTCGGAACACTACCAGATCTGGCTTTTCTTTCGCAGTAGTGACCATTTCGGAGACCAGCGTGTAATTGGTAATCCGTCACAGTACCACAACCCAGGGTGCTTGCATTGGGCAGGGGAATAACATCTCTAGAGCTACACATGACAGCATCAGGCACTGAGCCCTAAACCCTCAAGCTCATGATGAAAAGAACTGTATAGGGCCATAAACAACCAAAAGCAACAGAAAGATCGGGTCAACAGTCGCTCCCCTGTACAATTCCATCAAAGCCTAGACCCTAGCAGAATCACGCGTCTCTTGAACACCTCCTACTTCCAGGATGTAGCAGCAGCATCTGATGCTCTGCCTGCAACTCAGGCTCGAGGTATCTCAGTACAATGGTGAATAGGGTTTAGGGTTTCATGAGCTTAGGAAGGGGATCCAATATGTTGCCTACAGCAAGCTGCACGACAAACGTGTCAATTTCCCCAATGCTGGCTTGCAACAGTTTTGGTACGAGGCCTGAGATCGAGCGGGCGCATAATGACGTTCAGTTTTCTAGTGGTGATGGGGCCGCTCTTGTAGCAAAGCATGTGGTGTAGAACTTGAGTCTTGGGAAACGCTCACTCACATTGCAAAGAAATGCGCAGCTCGTACGGCATGCAAGTTCGATTTTGTACTGCCGACACAATTGCATATCCAGATCAGTTTGTGTCTAAGCTGACTTGGCCCCCTCAAACGCTGTCAAAAACAGGCCCGCTCCTAAACCTGGATGCGGGGAAGGGCATAGCCTGTATAGCAATCCAAATGGTCGTTTCCCAAACTAGTGGGACCCCAAGATAGACCCCGAAATACTACAATCCCTATTTTAGGGGTACCCCTAGAATCCCTGATGTTGAGAAATCCCCATATCCCTAAATCCTAAACCCTAAATTATGGTAGTTTCCATTTTCTTTTCCATTATGCATCCCTATATTGCCCCATACTGCTCACTTCACATTAAAAACTACCTCCACGTTCACGAAAACCCACCGCCGGAACCCAACTGTAACCACCCCACATTTATGAAATCCCCGAACAAAAATGCTATGTTTTCGTGACAACGACTTTAACTATACTTTGATCAACTCAAAATAGGCTTTCAGCTACAGCTTTGGCATTATTATTCCGGGGCTCCCGCAGATAGGACATAGATCAATCAAACAGGGGGGGGGGGGTTATCAATGCGAAGTGGACACTATCCCAAATTTTGGGAAACTCTAAACTGTAATCCCTAAACGCCATTGCATACCCGTATAACCACTCTAAGGGTACTAGCAATTTTGCGAAATCCCCAAATGTCGGGTCTCAGTGGGCCTTGTCAATGGTACAGCAGTCTCATGGAAAGCCGCCTGACTGCAGCTCACATGAGCTATAGAGAGTCTGAACTCACTAGAAAGTGTTATATAGGCGAGTATCATAGGGGTTACTAAGGGGGATACTAGGAGTGTAGACTATAGCTCACATGGACCCAGTATTCTGTGCGAGCAACCCATGCTGACTGTGGCTGCCCGGTCACGCGCCTTCATGGAGGTGCTGCGGGAAGAGCATGCGATGACGAGCGGTCGATGTCTCAGCCCGCGAACAGTGAGTGCATTGCAGGCTAGTTACCTGTGAAAGCCCGCAGTTGAATTTCGAGCAGGCATCCCCAACCGGTCTGAGTATCTTGATGGTGGCCGCTTGGATTACTATCGTTGTGATGCGCATTGTGAAGCTTGCGTGGAGCCCATTATAATCTGCATATCAGTATAGAACAATTCATTCCTGACTATTCCAGGTACCAACCCGGGTGCCTTCCTCACGCCTGAGCGCCGCGTGAGTCAACCACTTGAGACGACGCCGAACCCGCTCTCGGCACCGAGCCCTTTCGCTGCACTGGTCCTCTTGCTGACCTCTCAGAGGCACAGCAAGTTCTTGGCAACAATCTTTGCAGGCAGAACAACCACCTTCGCAAGGGGCGCAGCAGATAATTCCGAAGCGCTGACGCAACCAGGCCTGCCTGCAACTTGGTGCTATGTTTGCTGTGGTGTCAGCTGTGTCCAGGTCGGCCTTGTACCACAACTACACATGATCATGCCCAATTGACACAAGCTTGGTCAAGCTGTGCTCTTGGGGCGGGAAAGTTTTCATGCCGGTGCCGCGCAAAGATCCCACCATCGACTCTCAGCATTCCTGCGATTGTGAGGCAGTACCATGATACCTGCACATAGTGTTCGGTAGGCTGTGCCAACCACCAGGGCCCAAACCATGCTGTGGGACGGTTTCATGGACAAAGCGTTCTGAGCAGGTTGCTTCTTTGCTGAATCTCGGTAGCGTCACTTCTGTTGGTTCCCTGCAGGCTTCGAGGAAAAGGCGCGCGACGCGGGGCCGCGTCGCGGGCCTAAGGCTCTGGACGCCAAATGGCGTCCAGAGTCGAAGGCCCGTGATGCCAATCGACCGGTGGTTGCGATCTCAGCGCTTGTTGGAAGGGCGGTTTGCTGCTTCGTCCATTTCATTTGTGACAGTGCCGGGGTTGGGTTCAATGTACGGATGATAAAGTAATGATGTTATATCTCCTGTGCAGATGGAGTCTGAATTTAATCTGCCTTTCTTCGAGTAGCGAATGACCCATCATCGTGAAAGACTGACTTGCAGCCGTGTGAGGGCGAAGGACCCAAAACTTTATCATCAATTTGAGGCTTCCAAAGCCTAGGGCGCCTTTTTTTGGAATCCCTACAGTAAGGATCACAGCACGTTGGGGTCCAAGTTGGGGCCCGCATGTTTGCTGAAATCCCCAACTAGGCCCCTACAGTCCCTGCACCTGAACCTGATTGTGAGGGATTGGATGTATCCCCCCCTCATAACAGTCCCCCAATATTGCATTGGTATTGCTACTATTTTACCATACGTAAGTATGGTGTACTGCTACATATGAGTGCTGTATGGTCGGGATCCTGGCGAGTGATTTCTTTGGCTGAGCCGGCACGTTAGCTAATCTGATTCAATCTGAGTCTCTTTACTTGGATGGAGGCAAAAGCCTTTGCCTCTGCAACATCATACAACAATTAGATCCACGCACCTGCTTCTTGAAGCAACACTTGTGAATAGCGAGGAAGCCTGAGTAAATCAGAATATCAGGCTCCCAAATTCCTCGTATGATGATAGTGTAGGATACCTCCAAAAGTGATATTGGTACCGGCTCGTACATGACACGTCGGGTAAGGTTCTGTATCCCCACGGGTCCACGTAGCTACTAAGTACTAATCATATACTTATGCATGAGAAATACTATTACCCAACGCCCGGTACATAATCATTGGCTACTTGGACCGCCTGAGAATAGCCAGAATCACGGCAGCTGTGTGCTGCGAGTAAAGAGGGCTTCAACTTCCCTATTCTAGTAAGGGGATTTGGTAAACCCAACCCCCAAAATTAGGACCCCATAACCATCATATGATAGTCATAGGGTCCGGTTACCAAAATCCCTTTATTATATTCTTGAACATGGAGGCTTCAAGTAATAAAGCATCTTTTTGGGGGGGCTCTTACAATGGGGATTATAGTATATGGGGGCCTATTACAGATGTTTTTTGGAAATTATCCTTTGATGTGGACACGTTATGATGACCTCACGTGACCTTCGCCCAATTGGTGACGTGTATGGGCAATTAAACCGCTCCCCCCCCCCCAAACCCTGATCCTTAAGCAAGTGACATCGGACAGTGCAGTGTTGCTTTACAATTCTTTGCGGTCATTGGCATCGCCTCAATATTCACCAACAGCTAGCAGAACTCTGACAAATCATTACGCATGCCGGGTCTGTGTAGTTGTGGTATACGACAAGTTGCAGAGCCCTCCTATATGGCCATTGGTTAAATCATCTTTATGTACTCCCGAATGAGTACTTCCCACAATCTCCTTATCATCCTTATATGCTAGTTTCCCTAAATAAGGGGACCCCAATATAGACCCCCAAATATGATGATCCCTACTATGGGGACCCCTAAAATGGTACCCCCATTTTTGGGAAACCCCTATATCCCTGGGGTCCCCGATTCTGAGAAACCCCTATATCATCCTTAAAAAGCCGAACCCAGGTCTGGGAGCTGGTGCACTGATACAATTTTCCGAAAGAAAAAAGTCCGAGTTGATTTTCTGTGTAGAAAACTGAGCAGTTACTAAGCTCATGGTCCTGAATCCCTTGTATAATCTTTGTGTATGGGATCTCAAGTTGACGTCAAAATGATCTAGGAAATTGTTTGATTCTCTCGCACCGACGGAGTGGATTTTTATGTTCGGCCCACAAACATGCGCAGCATCATTAGCAAACATCCCTATTCCTGCTCATAAGTCGTCTGGGCTGCTGGTCCTGATAAACTAGCTAGAAGGCATTCCTGGGCTTTACCCTATAATTATCTAGCCCAGTAGCCTACCATCTAGGTAACTGGGAGGTCTAGGGTTACATAGGTCCTCCATGACAAGGCCTTCTGGCAGCAGATAGCGCATGGGAATACAGCTGAAAGGCCATGTTGAAAGCTTGGCCGTGTGGTGTTTCCCCACTGGCTCAAGTTCGCTGCGTTATGCGAGCACTGAAGACTCGTAATGTATAATGTTCATATCCTGACCGCTATTACCAGGAGTTGTAGTGTGGTGAGAATGTGTTGTTTGGATTCAACAGCTACGCTGTTGGATGTAGTGCTGGCGAGATTGTGCAGATTTTGGAGTTTACTCTTCAGGTTAGATTCCGAGCTAGCCTTGAGGGGTTATAGTCAAATTCTGCCATTAGAGCGAAGTTTTGCACGATTTCGGAGACTTACAGCTCTCATCACGCTTCTCTTCATCCTGCCGTTGATCCTAAGCCGCAAGTCCCAACCCTAAACCCTGAACCTTCAACACAAAACCCTAAACCCTGAAACCCTAAGCCCTGCTTCAGCCCTTCAACCCCAAACCAACCCATGGCATTCCGTAAATCTCGTAGCTGCCAGTGGCTAACCCTCTTCGCGATGGAGGTCTGGAGCTTAGAGTACTAGGATTCTTTAGGAGTTATATTATAGGGTTTAGGGTTTAGGGTTTAGGCTTGGTAGGAAGTGGAAAAGAGAATGGAAACTGCCACGTTATTTCGGGTTCGGCTATGGCTAGCATGAAATGAAGGAATGCCTGCGCGGGATTAGGATAAGAATCCATTGCCTACTAACGGCGAGTAAGGAATTTGACAATGTATTCTAATATACTATGATATACCATAATATCCCATTATATACTATAGTATACTACAAGATACTATTACATACTGTTGACTTTGTAGGGTTTGTGTAGGGAATGTAGGTTTAGGTTTTAAGGTTTAGGTGGAAATTGGGGACCTCGTTCTTGGCACCCAAGCCTACAGGTACAGGAACACTTCGGTCCCTAACAGAAACCAAGCCGTCAGGACCCCCCACCTCCCGATCCGGAGAATGCCAAAGCTTTGGTGATGATCATGCCCTCGGGAGGTTAGGATTAGGAGTTCTTGCGAACTTTCTGCCTAAGCAGATGCGCCCTGTCTAGTAGCATCTGGGTTGTAGGCAGCGTGCTAGCATGCTAGCATGAATTCTCAATAAAGCTCACAAAATTCAGGCGGCCGCTTCGCTGGTGCAGTGACGTCCGTCGGCTGCAAGCATGGTGGGATCCTATGTTACCTCCCCCTTGCTCTCCCCTACCAAAATAGCCCCGCAGCAAAAGCCAGATTGGGATCTTATTGGGATTTATTTGGGGAAAGGAAGGCGGCTGTAGCATGGAAGTCATACATGGAGGGCAGATTTCGGAGTGGCGCGGGCTCAGAGATGTTCGGAGCTCGGAATGGATCCCAGCTGTTTTTCAGTTCCAGGGATTTGGTCATATACAAAGTCCTGCGTTACCCCTTGAGCGTTATACATTTCAGACGCAGGGGGGGGAGTTTCAGGCGCAAATTTCAGGTCAAAATTTCAGGACAGAGGCTGGGCGGTTTCACGCCCCATCACCATGAGGCATAATCTAAACTCCTTAAAGGGGGACATAGGGTATTATACTAGGGACTACTACAGGGGTTATTAAGGGGGATACTAGGAGTTTAGACTATAGCTCATATGTACGCAGTGGGTTCATCATCCTCTTCGGTGGCCATGCATACAATGAGCTTGGAGGAGAAAGTCATGAAATTCGGGAACATCGTACGAAAATCTGGGTTGCTGTTAAGGAACTTAAATTAAGTTACCATAATGGGTATATATAGTAAATAATAGCGTTCCCCCAATATAGTAACTTAATTTAAGTTCCTTAACAGCAACCCAGGAATCCAATGCAGTGCTTATGATTCCGCCTGACATCCCATCAACATGCCCAATTCCGGCTAGGAACTTTCTTAAGTTGTCATCAGGTCATGACCTAATCCCAGGCAGTGACTGTTCGGGATGGCACTGGCATTTCATAGTACGCCTACCCGCTGAACTCCCCGCAGTATACCCGCAAACATGTTTTTCCTGGGAACCTGGTAGCCTCAATCCCACATCCCCAGTCCCAATTTCTAATTCCAAAAGGGGGTAGGCCCACCGACTGGCCACATGTAGAACCAGCGTTGTGCGCGTGTGGTACCTAGCTGCAACGGCATGGCTAGGATAAGCATGATCTTCGCTGCCGGCAGTTGCACGTCCTAACTTCAATGCTGCGACCTGAGCGGTGTAGCTGGACAGTGCGAACCAGCTGTGAATCCAGTCTGTTCACATGAACGGTTCTCAAGTTTGGACCGTTTGGCGCAGTCTTGATGTGTCAAGATGGGGCAAGAGCATCGATCGTAGATAAGAGTTCTTTTTGTTTTGGCGGTTGAGAGCCTAACGCTATACATCAGCAGCTCTAAAATTCGTCGGATTGCATAGGACAGGCAGCCACAGTGTTCCTGGTGACACGGTTTCAAATTCCCACGACAAAACCCGAGACACAAAATCATATACTAAACCTTCTTCAGTCGAGCCAATGTGATTCCAAATGACCCCTAGAAGCCCTTGAGCCCCACCCCTTCCTCATGGTTTTCTAGGTTTTCAGACGGGGCTGACGTAGACGTCTTCATGCTGGAAGCTGGAGCGTGAACGTGCGCACCTCATTGAAATCAGTTGCTCGAGCATTTTTCGGAGCAAGTCAGACATTCAATACGCTATAGGATTGTCCTTCCCAGGAGTTTCTGTGAGGAGTTGTTTCTGGCCAGAATCAGGAAGTAACAAGTTTCGCGCGAGGGTAATCTGCAGACTAGCCCAGGTGCGAGCACACCGTCGATCTTTGCCAGGAGCAGCCAGGCCAGACAGCTCAGCAACCAACGATTTTTGTAGGAATATAATCGGAATATACCTACCAGGGTCCTCGCATTCTATTATATTCCTACTATATTCTTGGGGGTCCCAGTACAACCTTTTTTTTTCAACTGTCAACTATCCGCAAGGCAGTCATTCGGCAATCTTGAAGTTGATGGGGAGCACTGATTTTTCAGGTGACGCTGATTGAGTCTTGAGGCTCAACCCACCCTCTGCGTGACACCTCTCTTCCCTGCATCCTTTCATGTGCTACGATGCCAACTCCCAGAAGTAGCTGTTCCTCAAAGGTTCGAACTTTCATCCCATGCTCCGTGGCAATGAGCTCCCACGGTTGCTGAACCTAAGCCCTTCTGAGGACATGTTGCTTCTCAACCCTTGATACCCCCGGGCGGGGCGTAGTATTAGTAAGTCTACCCATCATTCCCAGTAAGCAACACTTGACATTCCCCATGGTAGGGCGTATTCCAATAGATGTTGCTCTGACTGTAGTTTCTTTCGAAGGCAACATCGTCCAGCAAGCCCGGGCGTCCACTGCCATTCTTGAAGGTGCCAAAGTTTTGCATGCATGCATACTTGTAATGACGGGAACATGGGGATCCTCAAGACAGGTGGGCAATTACACCATCTCTCCTCTCAGAGGCTCTGCTCCTGCGGTGTAGCTCGGTGGAATACTGGAGAAGTCCTGGTCAAAGCTCAGAGCCCGGAGGAGTTACCCCTAGTGGGGAATAGACTACTTGGGGTTCAATATATTGGGCCCCGAATTTTTTGGACGAGTCTTTGATTCAACGTTCAAGTCAAAGGTACATATTAATCATTATCAAGTTTTGCGGTTGGGAATTGCACCTTGACTGCTTACGGCTTAGATCCGACTTTGGTTCGACCTCCCGGCTGTACCACACCATCCCAGCGAAAGACCTACTGGCTCTTAGTAGGAAATACGGGAAGATAACCCTTGTATAATTCCCATACAATACATTCCCTTATTCCCTTCTAAGAACCAGTAAGAGGATTTTCCCAGATCCCAGAAAACGAGTGTATGACCGGGCTAGCCGCCCCAGATGCATGAGTTGCCCCACTCCTCAGTTTAGGGTGTAGGGTTTAGGGTGGACAATCAGCCCAAAAAAACAACGCAACACGCTAAGAGCTGTTGTTTTTGTCAAGTTCTGAGAGCGGCGGGCATTGCTTGTCCTGGCGAGGGTGAGAAGCATTTGATCGATGATGTGACAGCCAGGAGCTAAGGATTTAGATGCGATGGCCAGGTTTGTAGGGTTTGGGTTTTGGGGTTTAGGGTTCAGGGTTTTGGGTTCAGGGTGATGTGCTTATGTGGTGTGAATAGTTTCTTCGGCCAATGTTTCTTCAACATCTATGGTGTTTGCGGTCTACAGTTATTCCGCATGGTATCCTCCAACTGCAGTGACAGGAGCATTAGCAGCCGTAGCCGTAGATCCCTTACACCTTAATGTTGGACCCTGTTTAATGATAGGCCCCCCCCCTGAACAATTACCATTC
>CAJNIZ010008646.1:86239-106103 GCA_905231905.1 Symbiodinium pilosum
CCACCAAAAAAAAAACGCTACTCATTTGAGGCCTAGCACCAAGAGATCGGATCCCAAGCACTGAGAGTTTCGGACATTCAGGCGGCCCTATACAAAGGAATCCCATGGAAAGCTCCCAAAAGTTAAGTTCCCATTTTGGTGCCCCTAAACATTAGGTGCCGCAATATAGCTTGTAACCAAAAAGGGCCCATAATTTTAACAATCCCCATGTTTGGTTTTATTTTTTGAGAGCTCTGATTTGGGTCCTGCCCCCACCTGGAAAAGTTGTGTAACATTTATATTATAGTTATGTTGGGAGGGTGCAAGGTCGGTCCCCCAAAGGGGCTCCCAAATGAGTTTTTTAAGAGCTCGGCAAGGGAAATGATGGGATGAGTAGGTAGGCGAAATAACTCAGATGGTTGACCGCGCAATAACTCAGATGGTTGACCGCGCTGACGCAGATGTGTATAGCCCTTAATATTACCCCGATTAAAGGCTGTTACGGGGTGGGGCCGGGACCCGAGCTCTGATTTGAACCTTGCGCTTGGAATCCTTGGCCTGCTTCACGGCGGTCTCAGGAAGCAATGTATAGGTGAGTATTATAGGAATTACTAGGGGGGATACGAGGACTTTGGACCCCTACACCCTAAACCCTATATAATCCCCTATATACCCCCCCCCCTCTAAAGGAGTTTAGACTATACCTCAGGTGGTACCCCAAACCGCTCGTGACGGTGTGTCAGGAGTATGTAAGGGACCCCAAGATCATTTGCAAGTCTCGTTCATGGTCACGATGGGTGGCATTCTCAGAAATAGTTGAAACCTTTTGGGTCGTTACAAGGTCTCTTTCGGTGGTTCGATCAGCCGTGCGAGCGAACCCAGACCCATCCTGTGTAGGCAGTGCGGGATGAATCTTAGCTGGTGGCATTGGGGTGTTAAAACGGTCAGCATTCGAGGCTCCCTCGGCTTCCAGAAAGTCATCCACAAGCAGGAGGACTTCTTCCAGCGCCGCTGGGATGCACACGAGCTATACGAAAAGCCTCAAGGATAAAGGACCATATTAGGCCATCGATGAGAAGTCAAGACATAGTTGCTATGGTAGCTTACTTGTGCTTGAATCTCCATAGAGGTTCACGGCCTTCAAGAGCACGCACGCAAGTTGCTACCGCTGCGCCGAAGGTCCGGTCTGCTTCATGTAGTGGCAAACATGGCGTACCATTGAGGACACCGAACTTTTTTGCGCTACAAGGGACCACATGTGCAAGAGGTACAATATCTTGATGTGAGCTTATCTGGGATAATGTTACCCCTTGCCAGGCTGGAATACCAGGCCATCATAAGCTTGGGGATGTAGCATACGGCGTCTGCGTTCAGACCACTCCGCCTCTGAGCTCCATATGCTTGAAGTTCCCGAAGACATCATGGGATCCTAGACTGTGGAATCAGTTTAGGGTTTAGGGTTTAGGGTTAAGGGTTAAGGGTTTAGTTTTAAGGGTTTTGGTATGGAGAACAAGTTTGGGGGGAGATCACATGATGGCCCTGTGACCATCATCTCCTGAAGCTTAGCAAGAGACTAAGCTGAACACATCCTGCATCCTTAACTTACTGGCGGTTAGTAGGGAATACGGGAATGTGCTGTATAGGGGTTATACAGGGCTTGTATTCCCTTATTCCCTACTAGCAACCAGTAAGTCAATCAAGCACAACATGTGTGTGAACGATACTTCCCGCTTTGTCTAAACTGCTGCGACTGACATCAGTCTGCTCAGGTGTGAAGGACAAAAGCTTCTTGCAGCGTGCCTTAGCTTAATTATGTTTACTGGGGATTTGCAGGGAAGGGAATACATCATATGGGGATTATGTAGGGATAATATTCCTTTATTCCTTGATTACTTGAGCTACTGTCAATATGACGCCTTACCAAAATATCCATTAAGGGTGGACATAGCGGTCCCTCTCGTAGTTCAGTATAGTCCTAATACATTCCACAGGAAGGAGCTCATGTCCATTACTGTTCTGGGGAAATCTTGACTGTAGCTTTCTTGCTGTCTGAGCCCCTAGCAAGTCAGTGCGGTTAGCGCGCGGCCATTCATCGGCAATATGGGAGCTTATGGCAAAAAGCAAGGCTGTCCTTTTGGAAGGACGCCAGGGTTCCCCCTAAAACCCGTGTAGATCCTTGCCAAAAAAATGAAGCGCTCTCTGAGTAATTTTCTTGTGTGTGTGGGATGTGTCCATCAAAGGGCGGCAGCACGGTTTGGTGTGCGTGTCTGAAGGCGAAGCCTCTTGGTTGGAGATGCAACCTCGTAAGGGTTCTGAAGGCATCCAAGCTCAATGTTGAGCTTGTCAGGCGCCCATGCCCTATCATGCCATTATCTAGCGATGCCATGGAAAGCAAAGATGTTTTTTAAGGAACAACGGTCCTCAGACGTTCGCTTCTGGCATCCGTGTTTGTTTGGGGTTTGTCTGACGCGTCGATTGCAAGCTCACAGACAAAGCAACTACCATTGCTCCGCACATGTTGAACTTACGGAAGAAAACAACACCGTGCTGAACCTGTTTTGCACGCAGTGCACAGCGAATCCTTGCAACAGTTGCAGCCACTACCCCTTCTTGTGGTCCCTATCAGGTTGCTTTCCAACTCTTCTCCCTCGTGAGCCTGTGACGACCGGTGGTTTGCACAAACGGGAGGACTCCAATAAAACCCCAAGATATTACAATCTATTGTGGATTCCCAGCATGATGCCCCTAATTTTGAGAAATCCCCAAGTTCCTGTTGCAGAAAACCCTAAGCCCTAAACCGTAAACCCTAAACCGTAAACCGAGGGGTTGATCTGATATGGGACAACCCGCCTTACACCGCGCCGGAGATGAAGGTGCCCGGTTTTGGATTTGCAGTTTAACTCAGAGGGTCAAGGGGACTTGCTGTAGTAAGTAGCTCAATAACCCCTATAATCCATGCAGTAGGCCTGGCCATCCCAAATTATCAACCTACCTACTCAGTCTTCCAGGGCTTAGGGCTTGGGGTTTCAGGCTTCAGGCACTAATATCTTAGAAAATAGTTTGCGGGCGGGTTCAGGGTTCAAGGTTTAAACGGTTTAGGGTTTAGGGTGTAAACGCCGGAAGAAAGGAAGATTCTCCTCTGGGTACCTCTAGGTACCTCTTATGTATGGGAGGCAGGGGTGTTGAGTAAGCCCTTTCGCCCTTTTTGGCGTCTTAAGCTCTTTATAAAACAAGCGATGCTCAAGAAGGTGTCCCTTTTCAGTCCTACGTTACTAGGGGTCCTAGGAAGTATAAGACAACCCCATTCCAGTCATGTATGCCTTTGCTTGTTAGCTTTCCTATGCACGTTGAGGTTTTAGGGCTTAGGGCTTTGCAGGTTTGATAGCCTCAAACCCTACCATGTGCATGGATTCAAATGGGACATATCCTCATCATGAATGTTGTAGGGATGTTCGAGGTTCAGGCTGGGTGTTCCTCAAAAGGTGTAATCTCAAGAGTTATTTGGAGTCTTGATTTGGCTGGCATGGCTGGCAATTGGTTGGTCTTAGAGTATTGCCCAGCATCTCATGGTGCTGCAGTTGATGGAAGCTATCCTGCATGAAACTCCGGCCTTGATACCAGGGGTCATTCATGTAGCTTTGTGCCGAAACCCTTATCAAACCCAAGTAAAGCCTAAACTACACAGTCATCCACAGCCCTAGACCCTAGACCACTTCATAGAACCTCATGTAGTCCTCGTGTCCATGCTTCTATTTCAAGCAAGCCCCCAGTGGACAACACCCAAAACCCAAAACCCTAAGACCCGGCACCTGTTTCCTTTGTTTCGAGAAACTGTCCGTATGGCAGTTTCTCAATATAATCCATCTTTGTACAATTCTAGTGGGGACCCCATGATTTCAGGTCCCTAAGGTCCCTTGAGGCCGCCGTAAACCCCAAGCCTTGAACCCTAAGCCCTAAATCTTCTACCTTCATTAAAAAGTCACAGTAACTATATGGATGATGGTTATACTCTTTCTTATATTGATGATAACCTTCGTTCTATTAATACTAGCAGTTGTATCAACGACATTGATAAGATTAAAAGGTTCCCCAGATTATCCCAGGAGAAGGTTTTGCGAGCCTTGGCAGACTGCGGCAAGCCCTTCGCCATGCTGCTGCCCATCTCCATCCTCCACGTAGGCAGCTCTTGTTAGTCTACTTCGTCTACTTGAAGGTACGATTGTAGTTAAGAGTATGGTTAACATGAACAACAGTTTGATTAGGATCAGTATTATTAGTATTAATACGAGAAACATGATTATTTGTTGTTTTTCGTGTTGTTATTATTATTATTATTATCGTTCGGCAGCTCTTCCTGGGTCTTGCGATTTGCAGCCCAAGTTTAGGGCTGTTGTTTTGGGCGTAGGTTTTGCCCGGCTTTTGGGTTTGGAGATTTAAGTTCCAGATTTCATGGACTTTGGGTTAAGCGTCAAGGAGTGGAAGCTTAAGGTTCATTTGGCGTCTGGGCTTCAGGGTTTTGACGCATGCAGGTTTGGTTCAATGCTTGGGATGGGTACATATTTCTGCTATCGCATTAAAGCACGTTTCCGTATTCTTGGGATACTCCTCCTTTGAATCTTAAACGTTCTTAAAAAGTCTGCGTTCATAGCAGGAAATGTCCAGGGTAGAGATACATCATCGTTCGCATGTCTCATGGAAGATAGTAGTATTATTGCCAGTACTAATAAAAAGGACAAGAGTTCGGTAAAACCCTGACAAGCACTTGCAGTCATGACGTGCCAACACACCGAAGAGCGAAAGCTCCGAGGGTTGGCAGCTCTTCAAAGATGCGGTGCAGCGTTTTCCAAACCCAAATCCCGAATTTGACAAGGAAAGGGGGGGGGGAGGCTGGGGACTGGGGGGGTAGGGGGGTGTGCAAAAAAAATGATGAAAAAAAGAACCACCCCCCAGCCTCCAGCCTCCTGAGGGCCTTCTAGATTCTAAATGCCTCCTCCACCTCCACAAAGCTTTTATGATTCTCCTAAACGTTTCCTTTGCCAAGCTCGAAAGAGACCTCTACCTCCTCATGCTCCCTTAGGACCCTAATGGATCTTATACTATACTTGGTAAAGTCAAGCAGATTCAACTAAGAAAGCAGAGTTTGAAGCTCCAAAGAGAAAATATCACAACATCATATTATTGACCATGCATGAAAAACTGGGGCCACCACAGCGTCCCTTTCTGCCAAAATACTCTAATCCTGATTATGGGGACCCCCATAAAGGTACCCATAATTTTGGGAACCCTAAAAAGAACCCCTATATCCGCCTTGAAGGCGCCCATCATTCCTTGAGCACTCAGCCTCGCATTTTCAAATAGGGGAGCTGAATATAAACCCTAACGCACTATGAAGTTTACAATGGAATGGGTTCAGGGTCTAGGAAGCCCGGAAAGGACCCCTCATTTTGTGCAGGGCGCAGGTATTGCAAGAGAAAAGCCTTTATCCAAATGCTGGACAAAGTTTCGTGTCTCCTCATATGGCCCCAGCGTGTTTTCCAAGGTTCCTACTAAAGTCTATTTAGTATATTGGGATTATATTGGGATAATGGAAAAGAAAAAGGAAGCTACTATAGTATATTGGGGTTATAGGGGGATAATGGAGAAGAAAATTTGAGCCGCCCAGAGCCTGATTTGAAGGCTTTGTGCGAGAGATCATCGACATGAACCAAGTGCAGGCGAGCTGTGGAAGGGGCTTAACTGGGTTGCTGTTCAAGAACTTGAATCAGGCTACTTAAGGAAACCTTATCATTTACTAGATACCCCCAATCATTGTAACTTAAAGAAAGGTCCTTGAAAGAAGTCCAGAATAATGCGAATGTCTCCCAAGACGCTCTCTCTTGGGTTCGTGGTTCCTCGCCGTTATTGTCAGACAGTGTCTGCCAAGAATGCACAAGTCCTCTATTCACTGAAACTATAGACTAAACTCCTGAAAAGGGGGCTATATGGGGTACTAGGAGTTTAGGCTATAGCTCATACGCACCTGACGTCTGCAAATACTGTGCTCTTGCCAGCCTATATATATATATACCAAATGTATCTGAGTCGAATCCACGGGAAGTTTATCGTAACATTGGGGGCATTGCGCAGCTGCTGTACTGAGTCTACCAAAGGTTCCCAATCACCTTGCGCCGTCCTTGATTTCAACCTCCCTCCAGGTGTGTCCACATGTAAGTCCGTCACCTGCGATTCCATCTTTGGGGTGCTTTCAAGCCTATCTTCTACTTTACACTCTTCATCCCTATGTGATCCCTAGCCAGACGAAAATTTTGTGATCCCCCTTATATAATCGCAGTTGCCATTTCATTTTCCATTTGATTTTCAGTTATTGGGGTATATGTCCCTAAACCCTAAACCCCCCAAGCCTAAACCCTTCAACTTATACTGACCCGGAATGCCAGCAGATAGTAACTTGGTAGCCAAACCTTTGAATTTCCAAGTTGGACGTCAGTAGAATGAAGCATCGCAATCTGAATTTTCTAGACTGGGGCCAAAAATACAATTCAGGGGCCATTTGTGCTTTGTTGTACGAAGGTGATCATCCCGCGTCGTGTCCACGTGCGGAAGAGTGGTCAGGATGCGGATCTATGGTGCGGGCAAAATGTTTAGGGTTTGTTATATTGGGATAAAGACAATCAAATGGAAAGTATTATCATTGGCCATATATGGTTTAGGGCTTAGTGTCTGGGTTGGTGTGGGCAAAATGTTTAGGGCTAAGGTTTTAGGATAAACTGAGTTATTTCAGCTTTCGGGTATAGTCTTGCTAAGCAGCACTTACGAAATCCTGCACTTGCGCTTGCTCAAGAACCCTCGGACACAGAGTGCCCGAGAATCTGCAGATTTGATTTGTCCTTATGTTGAGACTTGTGCAAGATGTGTAGCATACCTGCGGTCCTTCCCCCTTACAGTAACTATCCTTAAACGGGTCTTATTAAGGCAGATTATATCTCCTATCACATCTTGCGGTCATGGTGAATGTAAGAAGGAACGACCTAAGACTTACCGCAGACCTCCGGCAGGATGTGCTGCCCTTCAAGTATCTCTGTTGGCTTCTTGGCTGAATGCAGTTTTCAGGTTTAAACTCCGGCTGACAACCTGTTCGCACATAGACCACCACCTAGATAATTACCGTGTACATTCCCACTCACAATTGAATCTCCCCGTTTAATTCACGTAGGTGATAGCGGAAGGTTAGTTATTAGGAGGGCACATCTTGCAAGGTTTAGTATTGTTGACCTAGAATTCCGGCCCTCTCTTCGAAACATTGCAACTTACATGCAACCTGGACTTGCATCGATGCATAGCCAGTCTTTGCGCCATCCTGAGTTTTTGAATCGTGTAGGCAAGCAGGCATAGGGAGGGGATCAAGGAACCCACGCCTGTTCGTGGGCCAACATGATTTTTCACAGGGCTCCCTGCTCAGCTGCACCTAGATGGCAGCATCATTTTGCATTGTTGGCTGGAAACACAGGTAGTACTTGGCAACCTGAATAGCAGCCGAGCGGCACGTTCCCAAGCACCATTGGCCATTGGCTGAAAATTTCAAGCCGCGTTCTCCAAACCCTTGCATCGCCTGCATGCATGTATTCTGCAATGTACAAACTGTCCACCCCATCGCTTCGGGTCGAAGATGGCAACAAGCATCAGGTCCTGAATTGAGAGGCAAGATTCAGAATCATGAGATTCCCAAGCTGGGTATTGCAGAAGCTTGCACAATTCCCAATACTATGGTCCTAGATTCGTTGTATAACTATTATATACGCTACCTCAGATAGACCTCAACATCACACAGGTGATCATTTCGATCCCTACAGTACCAATGCCCAAGGTTTTGCGTGGGGACAAAGCTTCCCCGGGATCTGATATTCGTCAACGACGACGCCCGGCACCAGAAATGCTGATGTACGCTGGGGAGAGCTATTTAGGGATAATGTAGTAGCCTAGATTGCTATCAATATTACGGTGCTAGATTTTTTGTGTAACTGTGATATAGAATGATTGTCGTATGGTGTCTTCAGATGCCCGTGAAACTTTCATCCCCAGCGCAGTGTTTGGCCGAGGACCCTGCAACCACAGCCGCAACCCCGGTGACAACCCCGAGAAGCGGCGGGAGAGTGCGTCAAAAGCTGCAGAGGGATGGAGTGAGGTCTGTAGCGTCGGTCCGTTCCCTCAAGAACAGGGCTGTGGGGCATATCATGCCATATTTCCATGAGAGTGACATTGGCGAAAACAGTGCTTCTACACCAGGAAGGGCAGGGGGGATACTTTGTCAGGTCGGAGTTTTCTACGTTGGTGGCAGCGAACATGGGTTATTCCGCTCCACATCAGCGGGCGCTTTTCCATGCTTCATCTTGTTATCAGATTGCTGCCCTTGCGAAAGGAAGCTGACCGATATCAAAATGGGAGCCCGGACATAGACCCCAAATAGCATTATCCTTTCTATACATCCCCAGAAAGGGAACCTGAATTGATGGGAACCCCCACAGGCACATGTTTAGTTTTCAGCAATAACAACCTTCATTTTCCCTGGGAAGAAATGAAAACACATAGAATGCTGAAGCTCTCCTGCATGTCAACAACAGGTGCGATCTTGACTCTGCAAGCTCATCCAAAAGTGCCCTAGGAACCCGAGAGCCCAATACAGCTTAATTCACGAAGATACCTTAGATTATATCAAGACCCTTCACATGGTGTAAGGTATGTTCCTTAATCAAGCTACATTGGGCTCCCTGGGAATGCATCTTTGCTGGAGTCTCGGTTGCGGTCCTGCAGTCTGCAGGCATTCCTTCAGCTCCCAAGATGCGTCAGTCGAAAATGTGATTCTGTTTACCCTCATCCCTGCTGCCTGTAGATCGCGCGCAGAGGGGAGAGAGAGTATTAGGGTTTAGGGTATGGGGTTTAGGTTCTTCGCACCCTTGCTTTATGATGCGAGGGTTTGGCAGCAGCACGTAAGCAATGCGACACCCCCTGTGCTAATTATCGTAGAGCTTAGTGCCCGCGGCATGAGCAGCACAGGAGAAACATCGGAAATGTATGAGACAGAGAGTTGCAGCCACAGAAGGGGTTACAGAAGTTATTCATCCTTCAGTTTTGGGATTCTGCTTCGGCCTCGCAATGCGGCGGACGCGGGGCTTGCCGACAAGGCCTTTACCAGACGTCTCTTTGTGAAGCCCCTCTGTTCATCAGTGAAATGGGAGTTCAGTTTCCAATGAAGTGGTCCTCAGATGAATGCTTGTAGTAAGGTGCTTCATGGAGGAGTTTGCTGGGAGTCGTGCACTCGTTGGACTTCAGAGGTCGCCTCAAGTAGTTGGCATGTTTCTTGGGGCAGCCGTTGAGTGGCTTCGAGTGATAGCCAGAGCAAGTTCTGCGAACAGTTGTGTTGAGCTGCATTGTAGTTTCGGGGAGCAAGTGAACTTGACTTCCCGCTAGTGACTGGTAGGAGGGCCAAGCTTTCTTGCAAGCATGTTTGGATATGTGCGGTGTTTGTGTTACAGCTTTCTCAGATCTGGTCACCGGTCGTAGAGAGAGTGATTCAGCTGCGCCCTTGTGTTTTCCCATGTTTGTGGAAGCTATCGGGTGGGGGGCATGTGCTGGCTACATAGCAGCTGCTGTGAAGTTCACGCTTGATGCGGCTGCGCGCGTGTATTACGAAGCTTACGGTTCTGACAGCTCCGCTGGCCAGACCCAAACCACCGCATCCGATTTTTCCTTGCAGCCGTGGTGGAGCCGGCAGCCGGCGATGATAGAGGAGGCCAGGCTGCGGGGTGTTCCTGTGAGTGATGTTTTGCACTACTTGATGATTCCCTTAAAGCGGAAGGAAGCGGCACGCAAGATACAATCTTTCGTGAGGTCACGAAGAGCGGCTCTTGACAGAAAGGCGCTCAACATGGCATGCGACTACGAATCTGAGTGCGACGATGACTCAGACATTGGTTCTGACAGTGATGACGAGGAGATCTGTCCCACGGGATCGCGATCAACTGAACGCGTGGTTGCAACCCGCATTCGCGATCCCACATCAATCTTGGGCCGAGAAGCGATCCGAGTCATGCTCTTCCATTTGAATGGCGGCGAAGAGCCGGAGGAAGGCACCGTCCTCAAGTTGTCTTTGCAGCGACAGGTGCTTTTCGAAGCTCACCGCGATCAAGGAATCTTCAAGGTCAAGGCTGGCTTGCAACTGGTTACGGCTGGACGTGGAATGCAGATTGTAGGATGTGGTTCTGAGCATTTCTCCGGTGGTGGTCGGGCCGTCCTTAACGCAGCCAAGTTGTTTGCCAGAGGGCATGATATTCCTTTCTTTGTTCTTCGCCCGATGGATGCTGCCGCGCGATCTTTCTGGATTCATAGTGGATTTTCTGAGCTTGTTTCACTTCGTGGCCTTTGGCAACACCGTAACCACCAGAACTGCCGCTGCTATATGAAGCACAGGCAGAACGTCACAGACGCTGTGGCACGGCGCTGTGCAGAGCGCAGCCTGGATGTTTCCGATTTCATATGCCTTTTGCTTCGCAACACATCTCTGCTTGTTGCGCCTCTGATCCTGTGGCTTTAAGCAATCAACCTGGAATCCTCTTTCGAAGCCCCGGGCTCGAAGTGTGCACACAGTACCACTGTTGCCCTGCACTCGTCATGCGCTTGGCGGCTTGCCAGCAAATTTCGCTGCACCTCTGGGTCGCTTCGGATTCTAGACACTTGCTTCTTCAGATATTTCGACATGAGCGCGTGCTTTGCTTAGACGAAGTAGTCCTGAGCGGATGAAAGCATCTGCCCAGCGAGTGCGCAAAAAGCTGGCAACAAGTGCGTGTGCAGGAGGTGGAAGTTGTTCGTGCGCTCTTGCGCAGGGTGACATTCTAAGGCGAGGGTATTTGTATAAAGTTGTTGATGTCAGTGGCTTTTTTCTAAAGCTGATGTTCCGATTCTTGGATGCCTTGGAGATGCTGGATGAACTTTCAAGACTTTCGGCTCAGCAGTCTGGGGCTCAGGGATCAGAGATTCGAAGCCTTGGGGTGTGGATACGGCAGACAACCTCCTTCCCTTCGACATAAGTTTACGTGGCACTGGGAAGAACGATGCCTAGATTCCAAAGCCTTGGGATTTTCTCCATGAATCCTTGAGACAATGGAGAACGGAAACTATTACAGTTCTATTCTCCTTCCCACAAAAGAAAAGCCCATTGAATTTCTGCTTCGCTTTGCATTCGTCATTTCTGGTCAAGCTGCGGTTGCCTTCAAATTAAGTTGCTATAACGTCCCTAAACTTACCCGAGATTTTTGTAAGCAAACAAGCATGCATGATCGTTGACACGGTCTTGACGCAGCATCGCTCCAGTGACTCCAAGTCTATCTCTTGCTGCAACCCAGAAAATGATTGCAGACACTAGCCACGTAGCCACTTCTGGGCCATGTGAAGTAGGAAGTCAGCAGAAAAGTTCCTAGTTTACAGTCATAGCCCAAGGTACGACGGACTCTGTGTGCCCTGTTGCTTGAATGTGATCATCCCTCGTCGTGTCCGCGTGCCAGGCGTCATAATCTGAATTGCTTCAGATCTAGGAAAAACTGAGAATAAGCGGTTTGGCAACTGCAACCTCAGAGTAAGGATCTTACGAACATCATGCCACTTTCATAGGTTCCCCATCAATTATAGAGGTTGGGGCTACCAAAATCCGCACGAATGACAAATGACAGGGTTCGGCTTAGCCAAGTGTTTTTCCATCGATTTTCTATTATCAGGGTCATATCCTTAAACACGAAACCCTGAGCGCTTAACCCTATAGATCCCAGCACCGCGCATCTGAGATCCTTAGGCGCTGTGTTCTGAATGAGCGGTGCGTCAGCCTTCTGTGTCTTTGCAAGGCATATCTTTTGGAGTCTTGCTAAGCAGCATTTGAGAAATCCTGCGTTTGCGTTTGCTCAAGAAGCCTCAAACACAGAGTGCGCCTAAAAAATCTGCAAATTTGATTTGTTGTTATGCTGAGACTTGTGCAAAATGTGCAGCATATGTTGGTTCACTCCACCTTACAATAACTATCCTTAAACCGGTCTTATCCAGGCCATGCAAAAATTCCTGATACTTATCATTATAATCGGTGCTGTAAGCGGGAGTGAGCTAAGACATACCTCAGACCTTTTGCAAGGCGTGCTGCCATTCAAGTACTTCTGTTTTTATATTCCCTACATATATCCCTCTAAACTCTATATTCCCTACATTTAAACTTCCCTAAACCCAACACTCCCCCCCAGACCTAGAATATAATCCGTTATATTTAAGCCCCAAACCCTAAACCCTAAACCCAAAGCATCCCCAAACCCTAAACCCAAAGCATACCTAAACGTGAAACCCTAAACCCCCGGAAAGACCTCCTACTTCGTGGAAGAGCTGGACTTGGCCAAGCGCATTGCGTTGGGCTTCTCAGCCCGTGTGAGGATGGTATATGAGCTATATAGTCTAGACTCCTTAAAGGCGGCTATATAGGGTTTAGCATCTAGGGTTTGGGATTAGGGTTTTAACTTCTTAAAGGGGCTATAGCTCATATAGGTCTTCAGGAGGTTTTGGCGTGTAGCCTGTTTAGGCTCAGGGCTTTAGGGCTTTAAGGTGTTAGGGTTTTAGGGTTGAGGGATTTGGGGTGTTGCATGCGGTTTTCGGGTGTAATCTCCAGCTAACAACCTGTTCACACATAGACCACCGCCTTGATAATAGCCATGTACATTCCCACTTACAATTGAATCTCCCCGTTTAATTCACGTAGGTGATAGCGGAAGGTTAGCTATTAGGAGGGCACATCTTGCAAGGTTTAGTATTGTTGACCTAGAATTCCGGCCCTCTCTTCAAAACATTGCAACTTTACTGCAACCTGAACGTGACCTGGATGCATAGCCGGTCTTTGCGCCATCCTGAGGCGCAGGTTCAACATTGTCTGTCATATTGCGACTTTGAGTCGTGTAGGCAAGCAGGCATAGGGAGGGGATCAGCGAACCGACGCCTGTTCTTGGGCCAACATGATTTTCCACAAGGCTCCCTTCTTGAATAGCAGCCGAGCGGCACATTCCCAAGCACCATTGGCCATCGGCTGAAAATTTCAAGCCGCGTTCTCCAAACCCTAAGTCCACAACTTTGAACCGCATGGGTTCAACTCTCAATCTTGCATCGCCTGCATGCATGTCCTCAAAATGATGATATAGGTAATCATTTAGACCCTAACAGTACCAATGCCCAAGGTTTTGTTGCGGACAGAGCTTCCCTGGGATCTGATATGCGTCAACGACGACGCCCGGCACCGGAAATGCTGATGTACGCTGGGGAGAGCTATTTAGGGATAATGTAGTAGCTGAGGCGGCTGTCAATATTATTGTGTTAGATTCCTTGTGCAATTGTGGTCTAGCATGATTGTCATATGGTGTCTTCAGATGCACATGAAACTTTAATCCCCAGCGTAGTGTTTGGCCGAGGACCCAGCAACCACGGACGCAACCCCGGTGACAGCGGCCGGAGAGTGCGTCAAAAGCTGCAAACGGATGGAGTGAGGGCCTGTTGTGTAGAGAACCCAATACTACATCATGCCATGATTCTATAAGGATTGTTAGAGAATATCATTGGCAATGATTCAGGCTTCTTTTCTAGGGGGGCTACGGCGGTCATATCGGGAGGGAACGGCAGATAGCTTGTCAGGTTGGGGATTTCTATGCAAACCTAGTGTTTAGGCCGTAGGGTCTTAGGGGAAGCCCTGAATGTGTTGCCCTTGCAAAATGAAGCTGACAGATGTCCCATGGAGGCTCCAATACGGACCCCAAAAAAGAGTATTATCCATAATATAGATACCGCCAAAATGAGGGTCCCTACTTTAGGGACACCCCCCCTCAACCGCATGTTTGGTTGTCAGACTCCGACACAGCAAAGCCCAAACGTCCCAAAGCTTACCTTTGGTTAGCATGGAATGAAGGAATGGAAAAGAAAATAGAGACTACTACAAGGGGCTTTTATATAGGGACTACTGTAGGGATCCATTCCTTCATTCCTAGCTCACCAGAGGTAAGAAAGGAGTCATGATGGGCCGAAACCAGGAACTGCAGGTAGAGAGTTGTGGGTCACTTTCTTGACGCTCAGATGACAAGGGTTCGAAGCAGATGTCGCCATGTCTGGCTTAAGCCCTCTTATTTGGGAGCTAGCTCTCTCACGTGTTCCTATAATCATCTATACCCCTGGGGGATTGAAGGGACTCCTGTTTTGAGAATCCTCCATTTGGAGCTCAAAGTAGAAAGTCTTAGTTGAAAAACTTCAGCGACAAAGCTACACTGTACCACTGTAGTTGGGCGTGCCTTCAGCATTAAGTCCTTTTCCAGGGCTGTTGAAGCACGAAGCCTGATATATTGAAGAGTGTGATGTGGTACCACTACAACTGCAGTCTGCAAAATCTACAGTCCCCTCCTAAGTAGATAGAATATGGGGTACATGGGAATCTTATTATAATATACCCAAAGCCATATTCTATCTACTCAAGGGGGACTATAACCCCAATATATACCATTTTATAATATAGTTGTTTTCATCTTCTTTTCCACTACCCCTAGATAATCCCAATAGTATTCTCCATATTCGATCTACTTAAAGGGGACTATAAACCCTAAACCCTAAATAGTAGTTTCCACTTTCTTTTCCATTACCCCATGTACCCCCAATACTATACTCGAATATTTTATCTACTTAAGGGGGACTATATCTCGGCGAAAAGCCCTTAAGCTGACAGCCGGCTTTGTGCTGCCCCTTGTTGGAGATTCACATCCTTGCCGGTCTTTAAACCCTATTTAGGGTTTAGGATTTAAGGTTAACCCTACACCCTAAACCCTACACAGCCTCAAACCACGAAGCCATGCATAAACATGCCACAGAAGTCAGATAGAGTAGGATGTTTTACATGCTTTTTGGTGAGTGTATATAGGGTTATTTTTGAGTGTATATATTGGGTGTCTAAATGAGGAGACCGCAAAGTAAACATGGGTGGCAATTCCTCATACACTGCCTGGAATGTTCGTGGATGTTGTCCAAACAACCTCTGTTTCCATGATCTGGAACAGAATTAGCCTTTGAAGACCTCGAATCCAAAAAGTCATTGTTACGTAACTCCAAGAGTCTCTGCCACATGAGCTATAGTCTAAACTCCTAGCATCCCCGCGACTAACCTCCACAATACTCCTCTATATAATCCCCTGTAAGGAGTTTAGACTATATCTCATGCCCTTTGAAGCCTCAAACCTCGTCCCGGATCCCTAGGCCGCTGTTTGAGGCTGTGGGTTCGGGGAGGTTAGGGTCCAAGGCGGTTCGTCCTGAGGATTCAGTTTTTGGGCTTGAAGAGTTTGGGTTGAAGGTTTGAAGAGTGCAGGTCTTTGGTTAAGGTTGCAGGTTGAAGGATTTCGGTTTTGGGTTGAGCCTTTTGCTTTTGTTCGGGCGCTTTCACGGAACTTATAACAAAGTTAGGAAACCCTATCTATTTCCTATAAATTCCTAGTCCGGAGTCGTAGCTTAACTTCAGTTCCCTGAAGGTAAGCAGTGGGGAACAAGGGAATATATTACATAGGGATTAGATTCCCTAATTTTCTACTAACCCTAAAACCTATACAATTTTCCCCCTATTCCCTGCTAACCTTCAACACTATACTATGTTCCCTTATTCCCTACTAACCCTAAACCCACTACTTTGTTCCCTTATTCCCTGCTAAGAAGCACTAAGTTTGCTTTTGCCGGTGGTGTGTGGCTCAAGTGTGGAAAGACAACTCGAAGGCCTTGGCAGCCTCGAGGTCAAGGCCCCCGAGGGTCAGCGGCGAAGGGTTGCGGGTTTAGGGGCTAACCCAGACCTCTAAGGGCTAATGAGGGGGTATATGGGGCTTGTATAGGGATTATAATCGGATAGTGGAAAATAAAATGGAAGCTACTATCTAAGGTTTAGGGTTATCATAGACCCGTGATTAATAAACCCCCTCCCTATACGGGCCTTTATATTAGGATCCCTATTAACACCCCTGTAAAGGGAAGGGGGTTTCTGAATCAGAGGTCTACATTAGGATTTAGGGTTTACGGCCGCTTAGGATTGAGGGTTTTGGGATGAGGGCTTAGGATTTGCGAGGGAGGCCCGCTAAAAATAGTTGTCTTACACGCGCCACAGCAGTCCTTCCTGCAGGATTTAGGGTTTAGGGATCAGGGTCTAGTGTTCTTCAGGGATGCGCGATCTGGATTGAACATTTCTGGGACAGTGTTTTTAGGGTTTAGGATTGAGGGGCGCAGGCTTGGTTGAATTGAAGGTTCTCAGGTTGTTCTGAGTATGGTTCTCTCAGTATCTTAAAGAGGTATGCAGGGATGTAAGATTTCGTCCCTGAATCCTATGTCCCCATCTCCCTAAACTCTAAAGGTAGGTATCAGAAGCAGTCCCAGAAGCATCCCTAGGCTTGCCCTAGGAACATGAGCTGTGCCTCACTCAATGCTGAATTACGAGCATTGTCCCGTTTTAATACTGAGGTGCCTTTCCTGAAATCTTTACTCCACGTAGATAAACAGGGACGCCTGAAAAATGACCAACATTATAGTCCTAGATTCCTTGTATCATCATGTTAGGGAATTCTTCCAAATAGCAAGTTAATATCAGTCGTAATTCAAGGCGCATAAGCCCCAAATAAATCCAGAGTCCACGTCATCTTCCAACCTCTTTCCATTTAATTCTCCAATGCTCTCATGTACCTCTCTACAACCCTATACATCTCTGTATAGCCAAACCCTGGAACCCTTTTAAAGAATCCCATGTTCCATGATGCCGGTATCAGACCCCATAAAAAGGCTCTGCAAATGGCAGTGCTTTGCCTCCCTGTCAGATCCTGAGCCAAAGGGTCCTCATATGAGGGTTTAGGGTTGTAGTCCCCCTTAAGTAGATAGAATATGCCTTTGGGTATATTATAATAAGATCCCCATATACCCGATATTCTATCTACTTAGGGGTGACTATAGGATTAAAGGATACAAAATGATCCCATTACTACATTGGGGAACCTAGGGAATCATAGGGAGGTTCTGCTTTGGATCCTTTGGAGGGTCTGGGAAGGGGGTCAGGAGTTAGGGGTTCGCCATTAAGCGTTGGGACTTGGGTTTTTGGTTTGCTTACGGGCTTGAGGTTAAGGGGGCCTTCTCCTATAGGTTTTTTGGTACTTGAAGGTTCATGGGCAGACGCATAGGTTCGCTGTAGTTGGAGAACTTAAGCTAGGGTGTCAGGGTATGGGAGCAGGCTTGGCAGAATGGTGAGTGTTTGTGGCACGTTCCCCAAAATTAGCATGGAACCCCCAACAGATGCGTGTATAGGGTTGCATGGTAATTTGGGGAAGGTAATCGTCCAGAGATGGGTTGGGGCCGGGAGAAGAAAAACTTCGAAAACACGGCATTACTGTGGGCGTTTCTGAAAATGGGGTCCTCCTCATGAAGCCCCGAAATCCCGCGTAAACTCTTAGAGGTTCTTGGGAGGTGGGGGCCATGGCGGTGGTTGTTTTTGTTGCGGCTCCTCATTTTCTGGGCGAGCACTTACAGCACCCCTGTCCAAATTCAATTGTGCCAGTTGGCATTTGCAAGCATACGCTAATACCTGTCAAACAACACAATTGAATCCACACTTTATCTGGGGGGCGCGGCGAAGACGTAGCTTACTTCCTTATAACCCATATAATAACCCTAGTCATCCTAATCATTAGCATACTTACTATGCCCCCTGACCCTCCAGGTGGGGGTCTATGAAACCCTTGAAAGCACATTCCAAGAGAAGAGGAGCCATGTTTTGGGTACTGCCTGGAAATTGCGGTGGATATCAAAGATCCTGCACGACCTTAAGTACTTTATGCTTTGGGAATTATGGTATTGCAATTGTAATATACTAAGGTCATGCATGGTTTTTAGCATCAACAGTATGAGACCGTTCTGTAAACCAGAGCCGTGTTGCTTGGCCCAAGCACACGCAAAGGGATCCAACCCAGTAACCCAGTCTCTACTGAGGGGGTCCAGGCTGCTAAACCTTAAACCCTAAATAATATGTTCCAGTCTTTTCCATTATCTCCATATAAGCCCTGTAAAACCTTATAGAACACAGATAACCCCTATAAAGCCTTATAAAGCCCTATAAAACCTATAAACCTTATAAAACCTTATAAAACCCATGAGCGCCTTTTAGCTTTCTGCTCGGCCAGCTAACTTTGCAGAAGAGCCTGCTGTTTGAGCAGGGTGCATTCTGGCAGTTGGGGTAATGTAGACCCGTCATTAATAACCCCCTCCCCTTAATAGGGATTATAGTAGGAATCTTAATATGAAGGCCTTTGAAAGGATGGTGTTTATTCATCATGGGTCTACATTCACCCTTGGGGGAAGGTGGCTGCAATAAGAGGCGTTAAGAAATCCATCATCATAAGTAGCTGCAGGTTAACTGACTCTGGAGCCTTCGATGCCTAAGATCCTGCCCTACGCAACAAATCGATATTACAGCAAAGACCGCCAGATACACTAGCCGGGACCTGCAGCGCCACAACAGCAACGGCCAGAATGACAAGAATGCTTCATATGCATCAGCAAGGACTTGCGCCTGCATCGGGCGCTGGATGAAGAGCTGCCTGCATGGGCGCAGCGCCCAGGACCTTGATCTTGCTGCGACAAGGTTGGAAGTCGCGGGATTAAGGGTTTGGTGTCCAGTGTTGTGTTGCATTTCTCGTTGACGGGAGGCCACAATCTTGTGCTTACCAAAATGCTGTTTTTTGTTTTTTCTTCGCAGGTCTGTGATCTAAAAGTTTGAGAGCTCAGTTTGTGCACGGTTTTTTCCACCCCATCGCTCGCACGCCACACATACAGGAGAGTCAGCCGCGTTTGAAAATAGATGTTGTTGTCAAGGCCCTTGTTTCGACAGCGATTCAGCTGGGGAAACGTCTCTGGTGGCTAGTTGCTCTGCGAATACAACCCCGCAGTCGACCTAATTACTTGGGCAATTATGGGTAGGAATCCTTAGATAGTGATTATGTGTGGCTGTACTTGCACAAGCTTTCGCCTCCCATGACGGGAATTCATGCTTTGTGGGGATCCGAGGCAAGATATTTGACGACTGGCGGGGAACAGGCCGTCGGTGTCTCGAAACATCCGGGTGATTTCCTATTTGAGCAGGGAAGTGACAGTAAAAAGAGTAATGCCGATAGTAGCAATTTACTTTTATCGTTGTTGTTGTTGTTGTTGTTGTCGGCATCATTTTGATTGCTGGCCAACCGTCCTGAAGGTAGTGCCTTTCTTTGTAGAGCCCAAATTGGTTACTTAGACACAACGGTCAACGAAGCAGGAAGTTGAGCATAATGATGAAATTCTGGGTTGCGGCCTGGAATTTCCAAATCCACGCCTTCTTGTTGGACTTTGTCACAAAACCTTGAACAGTAGATATTCAGGGTTTGCGTCACGGCTGCGTGTTCTCTGCTGGGAGACAGGGTTTGGGTTCTAAGTGACATCGTGGTGGGTCTGGGGTTTAGGGTTGAAGTTTTAGCTTCAGCATTGACGTTTCCTTGTTCAGAAAACGCCTGGATTGTACCTATATAACCCCAATATATACCCTACTATAATGTTGTAGTTACCATTATCTTTTCCATTATCCCTATATGACAGCAGAAAACGTCTGGCTGCTATGCGATTCTAGAGAAGAGCCTGTAGGACATCATCAGAGAGTAGCTCCTGGAGTATATTGGTGTTGTATAGGGGTTATATAGGGACTATAAGTTAGCAATGACCATTTCCATTGTCTAATCATGCACCACCCCCTAGCACCCAAACCATAACAACCTATACCTCAACCTTCAACTCACCC
>CAJNIZ010008647.1:0-14382 GCA_905231905.1 Symbiodinium pilosum
GACGAGCCGCAGCCTCAGTTTAGTTCCTGCCACAGCAACTCTCGGAAAGGGGTTCTCGGGGCAGGGCGCAGGGACAGTGTTGCTCCGAGTCACTAGAGAGGAGGTGGAACGAAATTAAGCTCGTGTTTCTTAATTAAGCAAAAATGGCCCTCTGGGCAAACAGTCTAGAGAAGGCCTCTTACAATCCCGTGGACAGTGACCTGCCAAGGAGGCGAAGACGTGGTGATCATGGACGCACTGCACCAGGAAGCCGTGGTACTTGCGCATTAGGAGCTACCTGCCCAGGAAGCCCCTCCTCTAACAATGATCTTGGCTACACAAGCATGGAAACTTACGAAGCCCAGCAGTGGGGGCGCCCAGTCTTCCTGAGGATCACCTGCCATGGTTACCAAAAAGAGCGAACTTTTTGCAAAACACCTTCAACGTGCCATCTACGATTGCTTCGAGTCTTTGTCGTTTTGCCCGCAAAGCGGCCTTAGCTTCCTTCTGGCCATTTCCCAGCAAGCTGCTTGCAAGAGTCGAACGTTTGAGATACCGGATGCAGGCTTTCAAGATTTCAAGTGTGTTTGCTGTGGCGAAGCTGCAGCTGGAGTTGATGCATGGCAGTATTGACAGTCTGACTGGCAGGGCACGAGCTTGCTAAACAGGTTCGAGATTCTCAATCGCGTCTCATTCGACAGTCTTGGAATGTTTTTGATTCTCGGGTTGATGCAGATGTGGAGTCGCAATTGTCATGAGGAGAAGACATAGCAGGCGTGATAACATCATGGCAAGAACAGTCTAAAATGTCCCCTTTTTGGTTTTGGATTCAGTTTGCATGATTGTCTCTGTTTCGTTTGCTCGAGTGAACCCCCTTAACAGCCAATCTTGACTTCGCTGGAAATTCAGTCAGGTGTCCAGTTCTCGGACAGGTACGTAGTAATTTGGCTTAAGAGGCAGGGCAAGGTAGATTCGCACCGGGCCGGGAAATGCCCCTTTACAGCCGTAGGTGTGGACCAAGGCATCACACAGGCTTAGATGCGGGACATGGAGAAATACTGCACCTCCAATTCCTACCACCAAGGCCCCATCCTCTAACGCATTTTTCCTCATGACCTTCCATTTGCACTTCGCTTTGCGGCTCTCCATGCAATTCAACTCGTTGATCGACCTCCCTGGCGCGTGGTTTTCCACTGGGTGGGTGTTCTTAGCGGGATAAATCACCTGGAGATGCTGCGTTGCTTAACCGTCCATGTGGATCAACAGGAAAGGGGCTCTCCGCCAACAGTCTACAGGGGTGCGGCGCATACGGCCCCAAGTAATGTAGATTGCTTTCTACCCTACAAAACTTTTCCCGCCCTCCCAACCCTGTTTCTTGCCCGACAAGCCGTAAGCATTTTGCGGCCCAGGTGGAGACACTTTGTTGTGAGCCTACAGTTTGTTTCACCAGCCTTTAGCCTTCAGTTTGACCGAGCCCTGTCTTTGACTGAACAGAGATTGAGAAAAACGCCTTTTCTCACAGCTGCTGCCTTAGCCTTCAGTGCTTTGCCGCAGCAATTAGTAGCTCGCTTGCTACAAGGCCCGCTGGCCTCCAAAGAGCCCTCGCCAGGGCAGCGTGCTCAAGACAACAGTCCAGCAAAAACTCCAAGCCTAGCCTACTCAGGTTAGCCCACACACGTTGAGTGTGGTTCTTCAACTTAATTTCACATAGCCTGGACACTCCGTTCAGCTCAGAATCTCCTGGTCGTTTCTCACAAGGGCGATGGAACGAAAGGAGACCCAGGCTTGAAGCCCAGAGCCTTTGAAGCCCTCCTTTGCGCAACACTCAGAGCAACCCAGAGAAAAAGGAGTCGAGCCTTTTGCTTCTTGTAGTGGTAAGTTTCGAGGCCACAGAACTACTCGTGCTTCCTGCCCCAATGCCTCTTAGGATGAAAAAAGATTGCGAGTGCGTTGCATGCAAGTTTATTGATTCGGTGAACATTTGAATTCAGATATTTGGAAATACCTTTTGTATATGAGTCAAATATGCCTAAGTTTGGGAGCGCTGTGAATTAAAGTTCTTGGGGAGGGCTGTCGTCTGATGTCGGCTAATGACACGGCTACCATCATTTATGAATTGGTGTCGTGTGGGTGCAGCAGGTAGTGCAAACGTCCCGACAGGGGGTTGGTCACGTTTGAGATGTGTGTGCGGTTTCCCCATGTCAAAACAGTCCGTCCTGCATGATTGATTCAGTGAGTCGATTGATGAATAGTTATTTGATGTTGTTCTTGAAATATATTCATGAGAGTGCCCGGTATTTTCAAACAGGGAAATAAGACGCCACTCCGCGTGCGGATTAGTTTATATTTCCCCACGAAAATGAATTGCTTTGCATGTCCAAAACAATTCGGGCACGTCATGTTTTACTTTGCGGCACGCACATGTCAAAATGATCATGTGTTTTCCATGACTATTTGTCCATGCCTGTGCATGGCTCAAGTGGGTGGTGTGGGAGGGAGAACCCTGGGATATGTGATCCCGGCTGGCATGTACCAGCGAGGGAAATAGCAACAGTTTCAGGCTTGGGCTTTTTGGTGGCAGTGTGCGTCTGTGGGAGCGTTTGGAGATCAGGGTTGGGGTTGAAGGTCTAGGTTGGCGGGGGGGATGGGGAAGTGGACACTTGCTGTACTACGCCATGCTATTCTACACTAATATAGAGGTCAGAGTCTCATAATTCATAGCATCTCATAGCCATATACTGCTTACCAGCTAACATAGTAAGAAGAGATAGCAGTGTAACGTAAAGACGAAGTCAGCAAAAACAAACGTGCTCACTCGGTGCGAAGAAGTAAGCACATGTAGAGTGCTGATTAAATTATTGTTGTGTTCCTCTGAATTTCGTTGCTCGATCAAGGTTCCTGTCTGCAATCTGCCGTGTGATGCGGACACATTTTAAGAAATTTCAATCCTTGCACACAACGGAAGGGTTCATAGAACTTCCTTGTCCTGCCCTTACTGTTATCTGCGCCTATCCATGTTTATCCCGAGGTTCGGGCTCCCCCTCCTTTGACTTAAGCATTTGCTGATTCGGTAGCCATTTCAAGCCCCCGAAGGTGTACAACTTCAAGCGAATCTTTGATGACGTGACAAGTGTTGGCTGGTTAGAGGAACTGTTGGAAGTTTATTCCAAGAATCGGCAAAAAGCAAGGTCGTCAGGCTTTTTGAAAGTCTGGAGATATCAACAGAAGCAAAGCACATTTCCTCTGCGAGGCAGTCCGGAAAGCGTTGATGACTCCTTCAGCTCATTTAGCAGTAACTTGAGACAAAGAGGTGCCTGTTACAAACAATGTGTTTTGGAGCTCGTGTCATTTTTCCAGCAGTTGTAATACAGGTACGCCCGAAACCCTAGCAAGGTAAGAGCTGTTGATCGCAGCACTTGTTGTTTTGACAAGTTAGATGCACAGATTCGTTTTGTATTCAAATGCTTTCTGCAGTCCCCGGTGATGGTTGTTCTTTAGGTACTTGACGCTGTGCAGCTGCCACCCCATGACCCTTCGTTTGAACATCGGGCTGATTTTCAGAAAGCATTTGCGCAAGATTCCTCTTGGCTCAAATCGAGTACGATAAACAGTCCCCGGCAACCAGCTTCTTGCAGCATGTTGATTCTCGTTCTCGCAGGGCCGAATTTTAGAACGGATGCACCTTGCCGGCAGACTATTTGAACGCCATCATGGGTTCTTTGGAGGTGCTGTGCCATTCTTGCATGCATGTCAGGCTGTGGAAGCATGAAGCAGCGGCCCATGTCTGACTATTGATGACTGCTGACGTGCTTTTTCGAAGGCTTGGCGTGCACAAATGTCTTGGATTGTCTGTCAGTCCCGAGCATCTTTTTACTCTCAATGCTTTCAACGACTCCAGGTGTAGATTTACACCCTCTATACATGCAGCTTGGCTTTCCTGTGGCAAGTGAGGCAAATGTGGCAGTGTCAATTTGCGATGTTGCCAGTAGGTGCTGTCAGCAGAAGCTGTTCAGTTTGTTTGCAGATGACGCTAAGGGATGTTGCCAAGTACTTATGAAAGGGCTGGACCGCTGAGGTGTTGGTGGCTCCGATAGACAAACCTCCTGGCCTCTGGTGGTCAGCAACAGAGATTTTGCAGATGCGGGGAATACGGGACACGGTACAAAGGATGCGTGCTGCTGGAGGGACTTGAGCCCTGCAGCTGACAGGTGCTTTGCAACTGAGGGGTTCCGTGCTGTTTCCCCCAGATCCGAAATTGCAAACAGCATATTAGCCTTCTACCAGCATGTTGGCATGTTGCTGGGACATCGTGTTTGCTTTCAGCGCTCCGGCACATGAAGTGTTGGCAGCTGCGCCTGCATAGCGAACCAGGCAATGGTCACGACGTGCCAAAGAGAAGCCGTCAACTATGTCTGCCCTCAGGCTTCCAGTTTTATGTGCAAAAAATTGGTTTGGATGCCGTGTAATACTAGGCAATACGCCATGCGCCAGCAGCGGTCTGTGCATACGATGTCCCAGATTCGGTTCTCAAGCCCGAATTCCCCCGATATAGCATGGCCCAGCAAGATGTACCCACAGCTGTCCGCCTGGACGGCGCTACATGAGCTGGCCAAAACTTGTTCGGCCTCTTGCCAAAAGTTGTGCCCGTGCTTTCAAGGTTCCATTGCTTGCTCTTGTCAATCGCTCAAGTTAAGCCCTGCATGCCGTGCATGTCTACGTCTGGTTGCACTCGTCGCACTTTCTAGAAACTCGACTGGTACTGATGCTCACGTGCTGCATGTCAGACAGGGGTGTGGGTTTGGGTGCCAACGTAGCCTCAGGTCGCGGACCCTTGCGCTTTTGCTTGCGATGGTTTGCGCTAACTGCACTGATGATTGCCTGTCAGCAAAAAGTACGGACCTGCTTGCAGAGCGGAGTGTGCACACGATGTCCCCAATTGCTAAGAAGATGCCTGTTAGGGGTAGGTACGTGAGCCGGGACGACAGTCTTGGATTTTCGAGCTGAGGGCCACTAATGCCTTATGGCCATGCTGGGCCCACAATTAAACATGCCTGCGCAACAACATAGATGTAGGACAGTGTAGACCATAACAACTCTCAGCGTCATTCAACCACACCTCCCTCAATAATCGGCCAGGCTGGGGGTGGAGTCACTCTCCGCACTGCTCATTTTCCCGCTCTACCAGGTCTATTTCTGTGAGTGCGGGGTGTGGTCAAGAAATGAGACCCGCAACAACTTTTGGGGCATAGATCGGTATAGTATTGTATTCTCATATACTGTACCAAACAACTGCGGATCTGTGAGAGTCGTCCAACACCCCCTGCACATGTGTGTTGCAGGAAGTGAGCCCGGGCAGATTTTTCGGGCACTCCCCAAAGCCCTACCGGTCTTAAGTGCGGGGTACGTTGGAATACAATTATCGGAATAGTTTCCTGGGTCTGTGGAGGGTCTCTAAAAAGCGGACGTTCGTTTACGCTTCGGAGGGTTTTGCATACCAGGCGGGGGTCTGCAGTTTCCAAGCTCCCCTGTTGTTCTGGATATTGCCCGGGTCCGAAGGCAGGAATCCTTTTAAAAGGAATGAATCATGTGTTCTGCAGACTTCTAAGATGATGCCCACAGGTGAAGTTCAGGAACATATCAGCAGGTGACACGTACTGCTGATGGAGGAAATCTTGCACCACGTAGGGCCCGTCAACAATGGTAATTCCCAGGAGGAGTGTGGGAACTTAAGGTGTTGCAGCATTTCCTCCGTCAAGAGTAGGTGACAGGTCTGAGTCTAAGAGGATCCCATCGCTTGCCCAGGAAGCCCGCGTGCCCTGCAGTGCCAAGAAGTCCTAAAGTTGGCATATTTGGCGACTCTTGCACACTGCTTGCTAGAATGGGTTCAAGGTCACGCCCTGCTCCAGCAGCGGTTGGCCGCGACGGTGCTGACAGCTCTTTGTCCACCAGTCACGGTTGTGCGATTTGCTACATGGTTTCAGATTGCAAATAACTTCTAAGCCTTCTGCCACCGGTGACGTAGCATGTTGCTCGTGACTCGAGTGTGCAAAGTGCTATGTAGTGCAGTGGAAAAGCATGATGCAACATCGGCCAGCAGCGGTCCGAATTGTACAGCGGCTTTCCGGCAGTTCTTATAGCTGTACGCCGAAGGGCCAAGACCACCGAGACACATTTAGTTCTCTGTCCCGAATTTCCGCGCTATAGCGCGGCCCAGCAAGATGTACCCACAGCTGTCCGCCTGGACGGCGCTACATGAGTTGGCCAAAACTTGTTCGGCCTCTTGCCAAAAGTTGTGCCTGTGCTTTCCAGGTTCCATTGCTTGCTCTTGTCAAGCGCTCAAGTTAAGCCCTGCATGCCGTGCATGTCCACGTCTGGCTGCACTCGTCGCACTTTCTAGAAACTCGACTGGTACTGATGCTCACGTGCTGCATGTCAGACAGGGGTGTGGGTTTGGGTGCCAACGTAGCCTCAGGTCGCGGACCCTTGCGCTTTGCAAGCTGTGCTCACTTAAGCAGCAAAATGCATGATGACGACAACCGTTCTTGTGATGGTTTGCGCTGACTGCATTGATGATTGCCTGTCAGCAAAGGTACGGACCTGCTTGGAGATCGCCAACGAACATGACTGCCAGGGGTAAGTACACGATTCGAGACAACTGCCCTGGGCATTTTCGGGCTCAGGGCCATTTGTGCCTTATGACCATGCTGGGCCCCGAATTAACGATACCTAGCAGGATGTGTGACGCCCCTTGACGAGCCCCGCTCAATCACGTGGCAACATAGATGCAGGACATTGTAGAGCATGCCAGTTCTGAGCGTCATTAACAACAGCGCTTTTTGCAGGCTCCCTACACTGAAAGGAGGGGGATCATACGATTTTAGCCAGCAGCTCCTCAGTGTCCCCGCCGATTTTCGTTCTGCATGTTGCCAGGCTGCGCATATCCATCACTCTCCAAGGCGCCTATAGCCTTGACTCATCAGAGATCTGAACAAATCTTCACCGTGCACACTCCTGACGTAACCAGACCTAGATCTTCTACAGCCGCACGAGATCAGGAGTTGCAGACTGCAAGGCCATGACTGCCAGCATGTTAGAACGCCATGCAGGATTGCACGCATCATAAAGTTTGCGATGACAGGCGCCCTCGTGCAGGAGACGCCCTTGTGCTCCGCTCGCTTCGCCTGCTCCAGATAGTTGCATGACACAGCCACGCCTCACACATCATGTGCCACCGTGGCGGGTCGGCGCCGGTATTCCTAAACTCTGCAGACTCAGCTAAGCTTCTGTGCTGCTCTCGCTGGAAGGGCTCGCCGCAGCGGTTCTCGACGATGACAGCTGCCTGTCATGCCCGAACGTACGTCACAGTGTTGAGATCCTCCCAGTTTGGGCAGGGTGCTATTCTATGATTTCTCCCAGAGGCGTTCTAGCATGTTGCTCATGACTGTGCGAAGTGCTGTCTGGTGCAGTGGAGGCATGCAGCAACATCGGCCAGAAACTTTCATGCAGCCAGTATACCTAGGGCACCCGAACCCATGGTTTTGGAGCAAAAAAAACTGTTTAAGGTTTAGGGTTTCTGTCTATTCCAGAAGCCCTACCAGTACATTATCCTATCTCCAGCGCAGGGACGCCAGTTTTTTCCAGTTTGTGCTGCAGAAAAGTAGGTTTCAGCTTGCTTTCCCGAGAACCCTTATAAGGGAAAACCCGGTTTTCCCCAATCCGTGCGAACCCCATGTTTAAGCCGTGCGAACCCCGTATTTACCCGCAATTAATTTATGGCATTTTGAAGTCCATTTAGCGGGGTCCCAGGGCAACGTCAGAACACGCTCAAATGTACGGTATTTGGAAAAGCGTCTTAGGCCTTGAAACCTGATTTTCTCGCAGCACCCCATTGTTTAAGGGTTGAGGGATCCCTAGGTAGTTGTACGCTGAAGGGCCAAGACGACCTAGACGCATTCGGTTCTCAGGCCCGAATTCCCCCGATATAGCGCAACTCAGCAAGATGTACCCACAGCTGTCAGCCTGGACGGCGCTACATGATTTGGCCAAAAAGTGTTGTTCTTGCGAAAAGTTGTGCTCGTGCTTTCCAGGTTCCATTGCGTGCTCTTGTCAAGCGCTCAAGTTTAAGTTAGGCCCTGCATGCCGTGCATGTCTACGTCTGGCTGCACTCGTCGCACTTTCTAGAAACTCGACTGGTACTGATGCTCACGTGCTGCATGTCAGACAGGGGTGTGGGTTTGGGTGCCAACGTAGCCTCAGGTCGCGGACCCTTGCGCTTTGCAAGCTGTGCTCACTTAAACAGCAAAATGCATGATGACGACAACCATTCTTGTGATGGTTTGCGCTGACTCTTCCCATGATTGCCTGGCAGCAAAGGTACGGACCTGCTTTGAGTCAAGTGGGGTGTGCATACGAATAAAGGATCCCATCACCCAATCCCTATGTAATCCCTATAATCATTGTAGTTTCCGTTTTACTTTCCATTATTCCAATCTAGCCCCAATATACCCCATTATAATAGACTGTAGCCACCAGCCTTTCATTGGCGTTCGGGCATGACGGCTGCCCATCATGTGCCGAACGTACGACACGGTGTTGAGATTCTGCCCAGCACTTCCAAGCTTAGCAGGCTCTGCCACTCGTGCACATAGCTAGCTGAATCGGCGTAAATGTTCTTAATGATAACATGCCAGCTGCTACCTGTTCTGTGCCAAGTTGCAAAGATGCGAGCAGCTTGTAGGATTGTGTGTGGACACTCCCATTTCTAACTTGTTGCAGGCTCTGCGACTCGTATCAGGACAAGCTAAGGGAAACGGGGCGAAGTTGCATGCAGCGCCTGTACAGAGCAGGGCCAGGCAGGGCTACTGACTCTGACTTTGCACAAGGGCTTTCGTCCCTATTGCCCCTTATCGTGTATATCAACTTCGCGGACAACCCTGCCAGCTCTGAGCAGCTCTGTGCCAAGTTGCAAAGAACTGCCCAGCTTGTTGCCCAAAACGATTGAATATGCGCATGGTCTAATGAATTCGTGAAGGTCCCTGGAGCTGCGTAGCACTGCAAAGCACTGCAAAGCACTTCACACCACGAGCCAGGACTGTAGGTTGACGGTCACATTTCTAATTTTTGCAGTCTCTGCGACTCATGCACGTCTGTAGCTGATTCGGCTTTAACTGCTAGCAGTGCTCTGCTATCGGCCTTTAAGAGTGCCGCCCGTAACAGTAGGATGCACAAGAGGTTGTGAGAAGACCTTGCGGATCGTGCGCTTCGTGTCCATCGCTTGCTCCTCTTGATTCGCGCAGACAGCGGCAGCTGGATGGCGCGCAACCGCATTGCATGACACTGTCGAGCAGCACACACCATGATTCTGGATCGTGGGTCACTACTCGTGTATTTCAACTTTGCAGAGTCTGCGACTGATGCATGCAGCTAGCTGAAGCAGTGTAAACAACAGTTGAATCCGTCGCTGGCTTCGATGCATTAGCGCAAATAGCTTGAGCTGCATAGCACTGCTAAGCAATTCGCACCATGAGTCAGCACGGTGGGTCGATGGTTGCATTTCCAAATTTTGCAGGCTCTGCGACTCATGCACATGTGCGGCCCGCAGCAGTAGATTGTTTTAGAGGCTGTGATAAGAGCTTGCAGACCTCGTGCTTTGTGTGCATCATTTGCTCCAGTGCATTCATGCTGGGAGCCGCAGCTGCATTGCGCGCAGCTGCACTTTGTGACGTTGCCGGGCGACACACTCGCGCAATGAGCCTGGATTGTGGGTCGGCACTTGCACATATCAACTTTGCAGACCCTGACGATTCTGCACGCAGGTAGCTGAAACGGTGTAAACAACAGCCGCATGCGTCGCTTGCTCCAATGCGTTAGTCAAAGTACCTGGAGCTGCATGGCATCGCAAAGCAGTGCACACCCTGAGCCAGGATTGAGGGTCGATGGTTGCATTTCTAAATTTTGCACTGCGGCCCGTAGCAGTAGATTGTTTTAGAGGCTGTGATAAGAGCTTGCAGACCTCGTGCTCTGTGTGCATCATTTGCTCAATTTGCTTCATTGCATTCACGCTGGCAGCCGCCGCAGCTGCATTGTGTGCAGCTGCATTGCGCGACGTTGCTGGGCGACACACACGCACATTGCGCCTGGACGCTCGCTCGTACATATCAACTTCGCAGACCCTGACACGTGTGCACACAGCTGGCTGAAACAGTGTAAACAACAGCCGCATCCGTCGCTTGCTCCAATGCATTGGTCAAAGTAGCTGGAATTTCATGGTGCCGCAAAAAAAATTCACACCACGAGCCAGGATGGAGGGTCGATGGTCGCATTTCTAAATTTTGCAGGCTCTGCGACTCATGCACGTCTCTAGCTGATTCGGCTTTGACTGCTAGCAGTTCTACTCTAAGCTGCAGAGAGCTTCCCAGCTCTTTGCCAGTGGCCTCCAAGCATGCGGCCGGCAACAGTAGGATGCACAACAGGTTGTGATTAGACCTTGCGGATCTCGTTCTTCGTGTGCATCCTTTTCTCCAATGCATTCACGCTGGCAGCCGCCGCAGCTGCATTGTGCGCAGCTGCAAAGTCACGTACTCCACGAGCCAGGGTTGCTGGTCGTTGCCCTTCATTTAAGATTTTGCAGCTTGCGCCCATTTTTGTCACAGGACACATCTCTTGCTGGCCACAGACACCCAGAGATCCTTTATGGCCCTTTGCTGGCCGAGCCCCGGTCCCATCGGTGGTAAGTCGCGCATGCCAGGGACGGCTCTCCAGATGTGTGTCTGGGCTTTGCTCTCGTCCGCCTTCAGGGTTCAGGGTGTAGGAAGTGTAGGGATGTGTGCTAGAAAGAGCACGCTGGTTGTGCTTTGCTCTCGTGCCATCTCCTCGGGAAAGTTTGAAGCGCCAGCTCTTAGAGGGCTCACGGCACGGAGCTGTGCTTCTGATCTGTCGGATGTGCAGGTTGCGCAGCTGGGCAGAGTCTCAGCAGCAGGCCTATAAGAGTTCCTAGAAATCACCCAAGAATGTTTCAAAGTACCGTGTTGGAGGTTCTACCATCTAGATCCTCCCAAGGGGCTGGGGTGAATAGCAACCAGAGCTTCGGCCCGTGTGGTTCCTAGCCGAACAAAAAATTCAACAAGAAACACGAGAATGAACACCAACTGCGAAAAGTCTTTCAAATTGCCAGACACCTTTGTTGTCCTTCTTGGCATGTCAGTGTCCTGCCGTCATGTTTATCAAGGTCTTCCAGTGGAGAAGCCAGCAAAGGCTCTGCCTTCATCGGCTTCGGTTGCAGCGCGGATGTAGCTCCAGCTGCGTTTGTGGTGTGAGCTCAGATTGAAGTAAAACTAGGGGCCGGTGTGGCCGTGATCTTTCGCGGAGTGTCGCGTGCCAGCTGCTCGTTCTGCCCTTACTTTGCAGCTGACACAGCGACGGCAGACAGCCTGCCATGAGTTGCAAGCAGCTGCCAACTGCAAGCAGGTGGGGTTTCGATGTTTTATGAGCTGTATGACTCTTCAAAATCAATTATGTGAGAGGTTTGAAATTTGTGTGTGCTGGAAAGCGTGCCGCCAGTGCAGCGACATCGCATAACTCATCCGCTAGCCACTAGCAGCCGCAGCACCAGGTGAGATATGACAGTCTTGTGCAACATCCGAGAAAATCTTGAGCAGCCTGCATCCCCAGAATGGTTTAGGGTTTAGGGTCAGCCCAAAGATCAATTTCCAGTTTACATGAGCCATAGTCTAAACTCCTTAAAATGGGTTATAGAGGGGGTTATATAGGGGTTATATAAGGGTTAACAACGGGTATACTAGGAGGTTAGATATCCTAAAACCCTAAAACCTAAAATCCTCTCATAGGGTTGCTAAGGGGATGCTAGGAGTGACCCTTAAACCTCATCATAGGGTCATTGAGGGGGATACTGGGAGTTTGGATTAACCCTAAACCTCAAGCTCTTAAACCCTCTTATAGGGTTCATTAAGGGGGATTCTGGTAGTTTAGACTGAAACTCTAAACCTTAAACCCTTAACCCCTGTTGACACTAGAAAAGTTGGCCTCGGCCATAGGGCCTCCAGGTTTAGGATTTAGGGTTAGGGTTTAGGGTTGGCCGCCCTTTTGAATCGCACTGTTGATATTCAAGGGCTCATTAGGGGTTTAGGATTTAGGGTTTGCAGTCGGGGATATATGGTTTATGATGTAGGAGAATGGAGAATCAAATGGCAAAGACCATGGGACATGAAACGGAAACTGAGGTTATACAGGGGCGTATAGGGGTTGTTATCTCTGATGCTGAACTTTCTAGATGACCTTAGTTCACTCTACTACCGTAATTTCCAAGGTATAGCATACCTAGAGTCATGCAAGATTTTTAGTATCCGCCACGGTAGTGTTCAAGCGTAGCAACTCAGAAAGACCACACGAAAAGCAATGCTTGAAAGTAGATGACCAGCTACTACATCATTCTGCGCAGCTGCCCGTTGATTTCGTATGGGGCGACGTCGTTGCTCGCGAACAGCATTAAGAAACTGCTGCACTAAATTGGGGTTCGAGTGTTCTGTCAGGCCAAGATGCGAGTTTTGCATACGGATAAGTTGCTTGGAGTTGACGAGTAGGGTTCTTTTCCTTTGAATGGTACAACGGGATTAGAGGAACCTAACCTGCCTAATGTAGATTTAGATTCTATCCCCCTTTTGGGTATCGCATTTTTAATAAAGAATAGAATCTTACTGGGTTCAACCACCAAAAAAAAGCACTACTCCCTTGGGGTCCCTACAGCCACCATTGGGATTACAACTCACATGCCCCTGCGGTTTGATGGCACCCTGGACCTTAAACCATGGGGTTTAGGGTTTAGGGTTTAGGGTTTAAGGTTTAGGGTTTAGGGTTTAGGGTTTAGGGTGTAAAACAATCCTAAACTCCGGATTTGTCAACATGGAGTGCTGGGTGAAATGCTTCTGGTATTCGCATCCTTTCAGGGCCTAGGGTGTGGGGTTTTAAGTGTTCATGGTTTTAGGGGTTAGGGTTTGGGGGTTTAGGGTTTGGGGGTTTAGGGTTTGGGGGTTTAGGTTTTAGGGTTTAGGGTTGGTTTTGGAGCGTGTTCTACTGTAACTCTGGCGGGGGCTTGCGGGGGCATTATATCCTCATCTAGCCCACTCACTACCTGAGCAGTATTTTATTTGGGGATACTGTGGTACCCAATATAGATGAAGATTATATCCTTCATTTAGGTTCAGTATTTTATATGACGCATACACAGGGGCCCTAAACGGCCCTAGAGTAAGATATGTCCAAAGCTGTGTAGGGCTCAAATTTTGGGCCGTGCTTTGTTCTCCAGCGGCATAGCTGCTGCGGCGCCCTTAGCCTCTTGTGCTCAAGATTCACATTGAAAGCGCGTTGTTGGGTTGCCTTTCGTGGTGTTGTGGGTTGGGGCTGGGAGTTTAGGGTTTTCCCTTGGTGTAGGGTCTACGGGGAATGTGTTGGGGTTATGGAAAGATTGGCATTTAGAGCTGTAGTGCTGGAGCATTGGGATAAGCTACCTTAAATCGCAAGCATGGAGCCCTAATTAGGATGTGATGTTAAAAAATGTCGGTCGAAGGCTTAGGCTGTCTCTTATAGATCCGAAGCCCCCATATCCACTCGAGAACCTGTTCCTCTTTAGGGTCTCTACCTTAAAATTGATTTTTGGTCCTTAACCCTGAAAATTCCTAAGCCCAAGAGAAACGCCCATGCAGATTGAAACCTCCGGGTTCTGTTTATTGTTCGGCTTATAATTATGTAGGGCTCTAAGGGAAGAACCGTTTGCAAATTTATATTCGATGCGCAAGTAGCGCGCGTTGTATCCTGAAACCCTTGCTGGCAGAAATCCGGATCAGTGGCACTTTCAGTGGAGCAAGATCGCAGTCTCTTCGCCTAAGCCCTGAATACCAAGACTGAAGGCTTAGAGCGCACCCGATGCCGCACACCTCAAGAACCTATTCCCATACACCTACACCATCAGCAATCCTATTCAACCCTTACAGCCCCTTTCAAGGGACTTCGAATTTTGAAGCTTCGTTCTGTTCCCTGGGGCGGTCTTTGAGCCCGTCTACAAGTCCGGATGCCTCTTTGTTTAAAGTTTTGCGGCGTATGGTTTTCCAAGGTTAAGTGGGCGTGAAAGAAGAGCATAGCAAGGTTCGAGCAAGGAATGCACCCTTTTCACAGCAGTCTATTCCGACACCTCCATCTCCAAATTCTAGTCTCACCCTTCGCAGGCAGATCTCGAAGATCCACAGCCTAGTGCGCAGACTCCTGGGAAGTCGAATTGACCTGAAGGCTGTGATTGTCGCGTTATGTAGCACTCGGGGATTTCTCAAATGACCACGAATGCATGACCTCCCAGTAACAAATTCAAGGATGGACACCCTAAACCCTAAACCC
>CAJNIZ010008648.1:482-10771 GCA_905231905.1 Symbiodinium pilosum
TATCATGGTCAGACTTGACAAAACCTGCCAGCACGGCAAAACGGTTTTCTGACGGCAAACCCTCAGTTCCAGAACTCCTGAGAGGCATCCCTGCCAGGCATGCTGAATCCTGGTACCAGGGCACGCGTGCTGGCGGTTTTTACTGGCTAGTTGTAGTTGATAGCGCTAGTCACTTGTCTTCCGCAACGCTCATTTTCGAAGCGGCATGCACAAGCAGCAGCTGCTCATATCCCCAGCTCCACCTGTCGCAGTTTACGAAGTCATATGGGCTCTAGGTCACGTAGGTGTGGTAACCGTGTGCACTGCCGTAAATATTCCCACTGCTGTTGTGAAAGCCATGGTAGTTTCCGAGGTCATACTACATTACAAGTCAGGAGGGACAAAGAATGCCGCAGGCAAATCCTCCCGCTAACGAGTGCCAGCGACAAAGCCGTCGTCGACGCACATTGTCATGCAGTCTATCATGAACTTGCCGGAGGTGAGGGGAAAGAGCCCTGCAAAAATCGCTCAGCTTCTGGTGAATGCGGCTTCGAAGGTCGAATCCATCTTCGAAGCTGCATTCACCGGGAGCTGAGCGATCTCTGTGGTGATCTTTCCCCTCACCTCGGGATACCTCGGGCAGGCTCAGCATGAACTGTGCAACAATGTCTGTCGATGATGGGTTTGTCAGCTGCACATGTGGCATTCTTCATCTGTGGCCTTGGGCAGGGGCATGCGAAGCAGTATTACGGGTGGCAGGGCAGAGAATATGTGTGCTGCCACACACTTGTTATACACTTGTAACAATGCTGCGCATGCCCCTACCCCTGTGCCGCTGTTGGCCCCATAGCGGCCAGAGCTCGGAATACCACGCGGACTTGTTGTTCCACGGGTGGCGTCCCACGACTGCCAACGTCTGACACGGCTGTTGCCAGGCTTGTCTTCAGAAGCTGCGCTCATCCCAGTACTATTTTTACTATTATTCTTACTGTTATTATTACTATTATATACTAGTATTATGATTATGACTATATTATGACTAGTAATTAATTGGCAGGCTTGAAAGTCGCGTACAGAGCCATTCGCCTCTGGAGCCAGCGGCGAGCAGCTGCTGGGCAAGCTAAGAAGAAGTTGCCACGGGGTGTGGTTGGGTTCAGTCAGCTGCAGGAAGCGCCTCAGATAACGATTCGGTTGCTTGCGCAAGGTAAGGTTCACAGGCTTTTTGGGATTGCCTCAAGTGGGCCTTTGTGAGCCTAAGGATAATGATCTGCCCCATGCTTCTTGCCTTGCGTTAGGAGGAGGGCGACTTAGGACGACTCCTTGGACCAGGGAGAGCCGGCAGCAGAAAAGTGGTTCTACCCTAACGTACGAAGCTCTCGATTTTGCAGCACGACTCGTACAAAATCAAGCCTGCACATCGCTAAGTTGCCAGGATTCAGAAACTCTACTGGCCTGTAGTGAATACTGGCACTCTAGCATCAAATGGTTCGTCAGCAAAGCAAGTTCTCAAGGAGATTTCGGTTTTCCGCAGCCCTATATGGCTCTTCCAGCCGGAGTTATGGAGCTGTGAAAAGTACAGATCCCTTGCAGAGCATCTCCACATACCGATGCTGCACCTGATGCAGCCCCTTTCGGGACTTTAAGCACTACGCGCATACTAGAGAGCATGTCCGCGACATGGGCATGCAACAACTGCCACGATCCAGTATTCTCCAAGGAAACAACTGCATGCTAGAGTTTCACGTAGAATCGCCAAGACAGCTCACACTCCTCTCCACACTTTTTGGATCGCTTGCGCCACCATGTGAGCATTTGCCTCTTGGTCTCTCTAGGTGTCATGCACTTTGCAGTGCGCACGCCTGAGCTTCACTAACTACTGCTGGAAACAAATCCTTGCTCCGCCTTGCCGCAGCACACTTCCATCTCTGAATCTGTCCAACTTGCACTGCTCTTGCTATCTAATATACTATAACACTATATCGTAGTTACCATTTTGTTTTCCGTTATCCCCATAACACCCCCAGTATAATGAAACTGGGACTTTCAGTGCCAGAAACTTCAAAGGCGGAACAGGGGCCAGCGTGCATTAACTGCCCTCGCGGGAAAGCTGCACTTTGGCTCACTTGAGGTTCAAACGTACATTCTGCAAGTCCAGTGCCAGTTTAGGCACAGGACCATTTGCAGTCGATCTGGGGGACGGGCCCGGGCCTCCGCAGGACTCGGAGATTCTGTGTCCCTATAATCCCTACAGAACCCCTACATGAACCTAATATATTATGGTAGTTTCCATTTTGTTTTCTATTATCCCAATATAACCCCTATATAACCCTATATATTATAGTAGTTTCCATTTTCTTTTCCATTATCCCAATATACCCAATTTGTGGGCTGCTGGTGTTCAGACCTCTAAGGTGCCTACAACATGAAGCTGTCAGCTGTCAGACCTCGCTTCTCTCCCAAGACTTGTGAATCCAAGGGAGAGTGCACTAGGGTGCTGGCATCTTCAAACGTGAGTGGATTAATCAAACCTTGTACCAGAAGGAGTTCCCATCAGCCACAGCGGGACCATGGGCCAGGTGAGGGAAATCCGCCACTTCCCATCCCAAAGCTTCGCAAAAGTCGCTCCTCAACCTCCAGCAGCCCACGAAATGAGTATATTGGGATAATAGAAAATAAAATGGGAACTACTATAACATATTAGGTTCATGCCCATATAGGGGTTATATAGGGATTATGGGGTTATATTGGGGTTAAATTGAACACCAAGCCTTCGCTATTCCTCTGTCCTACCCAGCTCACTGCAAGCTGGAGGCACCTGGCATCTCTACCTTGAAGCACTGTAAAATGCCGTAAATCCTGCGCTCACAGACTGAACCCGTCAAAGCTTGGCCCTCCTCTGGGTTTCTTTAAAGCAAACAAATTTAGGGTACTATGTTGGGGAAACCCTCTTATTTACTATGTATACCCATTATGGTAACTCAATTTAAGTTCCTTAACAGCAACCCAGTCCGAAATGGATCCGTATAGTCGTCCCTAATCACCCATTATAGTAGTTTCCAGCTTCTTTTCCATTATCCCAATATACCCCTTTTTATAACCCTACATATTATAGTAGTTTCCATTTTATTTTCCATTCTCCCAATATAAACCCATTACTAAAAGACATTATAGCCCCTATAATCCCCTATATAATCCCAGTTTCCATTTCATTTTCCATTCTCTTTTCCATTTGATTCTCCATTACCCAGCTAACAATCTACCCTAAACCCTAAACCCTAAACCCTAAGGCCCTCCGTCGCTCATCGCTCCTCCAGGCACAGCATGGAGACGCCGACGAAGGCGGTCGAGGCAGTGGGCCGAAGCCAACTGGAAAGCCAGGAGGTCTTAGGCTTTATAGGGTTTAGGGTTTAGGGTTTAGGGCTTAGGGCTTTCTAAAGGGGATATTAGGGTTTTAATGGGATATATAGGGGTTGTATAGGAGGGTTTAAGGCTGTGCAAGGACAGTCCCGCTCGGAATCAAGGGGCCTAATGCAAGACTTCAGCCGCTGGGTTCAGGAGCTTCTTCACTGCATCCGTATTAGAGAAATCTCTGCAGTCGTGACTTTGATGCTAAGGACGCTGCGCTAACATGCGGTCAACTACACCTTAGGAAGCCTCCCTTTGCCAGGCCTTCTCCATCTCCGCTGCCCTGCGCCGCCGGATCTGGCCCAGGGCTGCTGAGGCGCGGAACCTCATGGAATCGTCGGAGCTGTCACTCAGGTTGTTGGGCTCATGGTGGGGGGGTCTGGTCAGTGGGTCTAGGGTGTTGGATTTGGGATGTGGTATCGGGGGGAATGTCTGGGCATTCACAAGCGTAGTGCGCTGTCACATCTGACCCCAAGATCTTCATGAGGCCTGCATGATTCATGTGAATTCGACTCATGGAAGAACTTAAGGGCCAGCGGTCAAAAGGAAAGCTCTGCAACGCGTCAACGTGTACAGGTGTGGACTTGTACTACAACATGGAGTTGGAGCATTTCCGGGCAAGTACTGGCACGCTTGCAATAGAACGAGCAGCAGTTGTCCAAAGCAGAGGGTCAGGGAAACTACTTTGGCATGGACACTAACAAACCCGACAAAATACCTTTCGTGTTGAAATGTCATCGGCGCAGTCTAGCCTCTCGAACCAAGCCGTGTCAGGACACACGAGTCCCCGCCAGACTCCCACTACGCTGCTCACTGTGTTCAGGTATATGAAGCTCGCTCTCACAAGGAGCTTTCGTGACTAGCAAAAAAAGGACCAAAAGATCGAGAATACGGCGAAAAATAGACCTTGCAGCCGATGCTGGCAGCTAGCAGCCACAGCTATGCGACGCTCAAATCCTAAGCGCATGTCATCTCAGAAGTTAGCCTGAAAGGGGGCTAGCAGGTGATGACTTCTAAACAACCTGCTCAGAAGCTGGCCACGAGAATGCAATTGCTGCTGGTCCTGATGGAGAAGTGGGCGCACTAGCTACATCCAAACACTGCCATAGCGCGATCAGACTTGACATACTTGACAAGACCAGGCGAAGGCAGTCCTAAGCTGCTTTGAAGCAAGCGGCGGAAGGAGCTTTGCGACCTGGCCGCACGACCGAATGCATTCTGATGGGAGCAATGTTTGCGAACCCTGATTCCAGAACTCCCAAGAGGCATCGAGAAGCATACCTGCAAAGAATCCTTGATCCCAGCTCCAGGGCACACATGCTTGAAATCTTGGCTAGCTGATTGTATTTGTTGCACTAGTCTTCATAAACATTGATATTTGAAGCCGCACTCAGCCTCCCCGAGGTAACAGGAAAGAGCCCCGCAGAAATTCCGACGGTGCTCTGTGTGCGGCCTCAAAGATCAGGGCCTAATCTTCATAGGCTTCCATCTTCGAGGCCGCATGCATGAGCACCGCCGCAATTTCTGCGGCTGTCACCTTGGGGCGGCTGAGGATGAACTCCGTGACGAAGTCCATGGACGACGCTGTGTAGCCTGCGCTCGAGACCAGGATTTGCCTTTGGCATTGAGCAACATTACGAATCAGGACGGACAAACGCAAACTTTGTCCGTCCTGACTCATAATGCTTCTACTCATTTCCCCAGCTCCAGCCATCGTAGTTTGTGAGGTCATACTGGCTGTAGGTGTAGTAACCACATGCCACATGCATTGCCGTAAATAATCCAATAGTTCTTGTTGAAGCCGTAGTGACCCTAGCTCGAGCCATGGGCCGGAACCGAGATGCCCATCAGAATTGGAGCTACGCTAGCTCCCATTCTGATAGGCGCCGTTCGTCTCAGGGCTGCTCGCGCTTAGCACAGGACCACGCTTGACGCTGTAGCATGGGACGCAGCTGCAGCAAGGCTCGTATTCAAAACATGCATGTCCGTATGTCAGGGTCTCTCAAATCTGTGCTGCAGGTTTGGTGTTGACAAGGTGTGGACTGCTCAGGCAAACAGCTCAACCTGCACTTCGAACACTGCCTGCTGACATCTACTGAGGTAGTCAGCCCCCGTCATTCAGCAGACTTCTCCAGCCTATTGGGACTCGATCCGGTCTCGCCAGACCTCGGCATCATTTGGCGTGTATGCGTGTCAGCTTCCAAGAACTGCAAGGTCATCTTTTCCGAGCCAGTGCAATCACCAAATGCAGGCAAATTCAAGTGCATGCAAATACAAACTTGCATGTGTGCATTGTGTATATGGGTTGTTCCTAAAATTATGGGCCCCTTTTGGTTAAAGAATGGTGTTACCTCAACTAAGATCTAGGGGTACCAAAATGGGACACTAATTTTGGGAACTTCATATATAAATCTGTACAATTCTGTACATACTGGACCCAGCAGGAGGCTCTCCACTTGGCTGCCTGTAAATGCCGTTGCATGTCAGGCCATCACGCGCCTTACAGTAAAACGCTGCCACAGACTTACGGGCCATGGGCCAAGTTAGTAGGTTAAAGCCAATAAACAAGATGAACTCATCATGGTCAAACTTGACAAGTCAAGCATTGGCAGCTGAAAGCCTCTTCGAAAGCAAGTGATGGAAGGAGCCATGAGCCCTACCCGCACGGCCACATGCTTTGTGACCGGAAGAATGCTTGAAAAGCACAAGTTCTAGAACTCCTGTGAGGCATCCCAGCAAGACGGGCTTAATCCTAGTACTTGGGCATGCGTGCTGGAAATCTGACTGCCCGGTCGCATCCGATTGCGGCAGCCCCTCTAAACTTCGATCAACTGTGAGATTTCGGCAGGGCTTTTTCCCCTCACCTTGGGGTGGTTCAAGATGAAGTGCGCTGTGAACAGATCCAACGAAGATGGTGCTGAGCTGGGACTCTTTGTCCTATCCTTTGTGTCCTCATGGGCCCCGTCCCCAGACACCGCAGTGGCCACAGTCATAAAAGCCCTCTAGGGCTACAGCCGCAATGGCCTCCTGTACCCTGTGCCGCTATTGGATCGGTTTCGGGAATAGCTCCAGTTCTGGGAATACCACTTGGAGTTTTTTGGGCTACCAGCTACCATCCAAAGAGCAAAACTCTAACTGTGAATGCGGGACACCGCTGCGGCAAGACTTGTCCCAGAAAGCGCATATCCTTCTTTCCGCGTCTCTCAAAGTTGCACAGCAAATGTGGACTTTCAACCTGCGCTGTAGGAGCAACATGCCTCGAGCCAAGGCCCTGGCAAAGATGCGGCCTGTGCCTGCGCCTGCGCCAGGATGGTGGTCTGCTTGCGCCGCGCCGCCTCCAGTGCCCCGGAGCAGCGTGTGGTCAGAAAAAATGCAACTGCTGGCGCGGTCTGCCTATTCTTCCTATTATTGTTACTATTATTATTACTATAGTTACCATTATTACTATTGTTACTATTACTATTAACACTATTATTGTTACTATTCTAGGTTGAACGAACCGAAGTAAGCTGAGAGATGCTGAAAGCCTTCAACTTCAGCTTTCTTGGGCCAGCCTCAAGGTCCGCAAAAGTAGCGGCCAGCTTTGCGTGCAGGCGTTCTCGCTCAGCCTGCACAAGTGACGCATGAATTTCGAAAATAGACATGCAATTTACTGTCGGACACCTCAGCCTGGCCAAGTTCCGCTCGAAGACTCTTGGAGTGGTCCCAACCTGAAGCTTGACAGCTGTAGCTGCCCTATCCTGCCCTCCTACATGCTGGAACTCAGGCGTCTGGACTAAGCAAATCTTACACAAGTCTCCTTTCAAAGCATCCAAGCACCAACGGCCTTCTCATTTCTGCATTGCGGAGATGAGGAACAGAAACGCACTCCGCACTCGTCCAGTGAGTTGGCTTTCTTGGGAACCGCAATACCTATCCTACTTCCGAGGCAGCGAGCCATCGGGTGCATTAACGGACCACCACGGCCGTGCCACGTACATCACGTGCACAGCCATGATGAGACCAAACGCTGAGCCCCCCAATCTGCGCATGGACCAAACATCTCACGCCAGAAAGCTCACTTCTCACAGCTTCGACTTGCCTCAGAATCAGAAAACTTGTTTGTCTCTTGCAGTTTCGTGGGGTGCTGATAATGCTGTTGCAGATGCTGGTTCGCTTTGCCAGACCCATCATTGCCTTCACGGTTTCAGGATCGGCCTGAGCTAGGTTCCACTTCCAGCCTTTCGACTCTAAGCTCCACAGCCTGAGATATGTAATCAAGCTGCCACAACCTTTTTGAAAGCGTTTAGCTCGTCATCAGTGATGCTGTCGATGCGTGCCACCATGTCCTGGCAGCAGAGAACTATTGTGGAAGTTTGGCATCGAAGCTATCTTATCTACTTCTTGCTAATCACTTCCTTGTTCAGGAGGCGCTTCGATTCCCGGAGCGCGAACCTGAGATGGACCGCGAACAGCAATGTAGTAGCAACCGTGATGATTAGATGACTGCTCCAGGAATCTGTTTGCAGTGTCCAAGCACGAACAGGAACATAGCATCAGAGCGTCTGTGGCATCGCGGCCAACCTTTTTGCAGCCTCAAGGGCTTTGTTGAGGACCTGGTCCAAATCACCGGGCACAGCATGATGAACATCTTGGGATGTCTCGTAAAGGAGCCCTGTAGTGAACCCAGGGATATATAGGGATTCCATGAGGATCGTGGGGGGTCCTTATCAGGGAGTATATAGGCGTCACTTTGCAAAACACATTCATCTTGGGCGTTTTGAACTTCCCCTGCCTCCTCCTGAGGTACCACTGCTGTGCAGAGGCCCATCCTTATCAAACTCACAGGGGCTTGGATAGGTTTGTGACTTCCGCTCCAATCCATTCAGTATGATATGTTAGGAGGACCCCCCACCCTGTAATAGTGGTATAATAGGAATGTAAGAGGACCCTAATATAATCCCTATTATCCGCTATAGTGACTATTACTGGGTGGGGGGTCCACCTAAATGATATGTCATTCCCAGAGCTCAATACCATGGCAGGTTAATACCATGGGAATTTCCCAAAAGTAGGGGTACCTACTATCATGGAGAATCAAATGGAAAAGAAAATGGAAAATGAAATGGAAACTGTGTTTATATAGGTGATTATAGGGGGATTAGGGTTTAGGGTTGAACTAAATTTGCGGTGTATCCCTTAATTTGGTCCACCGCAAAACCCTATATAGTCCCCTATAGGTCCCCCCAATATATACCCTATTAATAGTAGTCTCCATTTCATTTTCCATTCTCCTAACCCCCATATTACCCTAATCCCTATATAACCCCTATATAATCCCTTGAGTTTCCATTTTCTTTTCCACCACCCCAATTTAGTCCGCAGCTCATATCCACCATCCGATCCGGACGGTTGATTGCACGAGGTGGACAGCGAAAAGAAGAGCACAGAGCCCTAAACCCTAAAAAGGGTTTAGGGTTTAGGGTCTGGGGTTTAGCCCTAAGCCCCAAACCCTAAACCCTAAGCCCTATACCTCAAACCCAAAATCCCAATCCAATCCATACCAGGTGGCTCCAGGGCCTGCTTTGCAGAGAACTCTGTGCCAAGCCTTGGTCCAACTTGCGTACAATCATATTGCACTTGCATTATAGCATATTATTCTAGTAGTAAATTATAGCATATTATTATGGTAGTATGACTATAGTATATTATCATAGCAGTATTAAGTAATTAATTGTAATAGTATTGTAAGTATAGTATATTCTTACATACTATGGTATATTCAGCAAGACTTGCGGCACAACCTGCTTTCACGATGTAGCACTTCCCAATATGCTGGGCTATACTATCTTCTATATGAGCCATAATCTAAACTGCTAGTATCCCCCTTGGTAGCTCCTTTTGTAATCCCCTATATAAAATGCCCTACAGATCCCTACAGAACGCCCTTTCAGGAGTTTAGACTGCAGCTCATATTTTGCTGCCCTGGCTTTTTTACAGCCAGCTGGTCACTGAGGTGCTAAGAGCCCCAGGTGTTGCGTAGAAGCCTTCGAGCTTCTTCCACTGAAGAATGTAATACTATGTCAATGCGGGCCGTATTGTCCGATTCAGATGGGCTTGCTGCATCAAAGACACTGCATCAACTGCTTGGCACGTAGTGAACCGATCAGCTTTGGCCTCGCATCACACTCTCGGCTGAGATGAGCTCAGATCAAAGCATTTGCAATAACACCTGTACTAATATAGGGATAAATGGAAAAGAAGATGGAAACTACCATAAGGGGTTATATAGGGTTTTGGGTTTTGGGTACTACTACATGGGAGCATGCCGCAGTCGGCGTCAAGGCGGCCAAGGAGCAGTAGCACAGAAGAGCCCAACTCCGGTACGAGGCCCAGTTCGCCAAAGGGATAGCGAAAGACCGCGTCCTACGCTGAGGGGGGGGGATGGAAGTCTCCATATTGGAGTTTCTCAATATTTGGGGTCCCTTTTTGGGCGTCCCCATAGTACAGGATCATAGCATTTGGGGGTCTATATCAAAATACCCCTAGTTTGGGAAACTACCCCACACGTAGGCACGAAAACATCTGCAGGCTGCGCTGTCCTGGCTGACGAAGGCCTAGCAGATGGGAAGGCTTTCCCGTAGCAGGCAAGAAGTACGAGGAACTGCCCAAACTAATGGGACTCTCTGCAAATCAAGCCCTCTTAAGATTCCAATGTCTTCAGAAGAATCTCTTCATATTCTGAGCTTCAGCTTTGGGACGCGCTCGATTTGAGCTACTACCTGATTGCTGCAAAGATACGTAGTCCTGCCAAACAAAGGCCATGTTCACTCCCCCACCGACTGCCATGCCATTGACGGCGGCAATGGAGATCTTTGGCAGCTTGATCATAGCCTGCTCCACACATGAGCCATGGTTTTTATTCC
>CAJNIZ010008649.1:0-10471 GCA_905231905.1 Symbiodinium pilosum
GAGCTTTGATCCAGGTGAGGGTTGCTCCTAAACCATGTGATTTATTTGGGGATACTATGGTACCCATTATAGAGTAAGATTATATCCTCCTTTTGGGGTATAGTTTTTTATATAAGAAATATAATCTTACTAGGTTCAACCACCAAAAAAACGCTACTCTCGTAAGGACCAATAAGCTACCTTCCGTATCAGGTATCGACTTCCAGGCCGCATCGCAGTAGTGTTTCCGTGACCTTTTTTCCCCTTTGACTACAGGGAGGGCGTGTTACCCATGACTTGATAGTATTTGACCAAAATATTTATGGCCTAGCCTATCAAGGGCTCTGTTACTAAATATATTCATGGGACATTTAACTGTCCTCGAATTACCGTTGCCAAGTAGGTGCTATGAGCCATAATCTAAATCTAAACTTCTTAAAGGGGGTTATATATGGATAATATGGGGACATTTCTAAACCATATTAAAGGGGAGACTAGGAGTTTAGACTATAGCTCCCGCCCTCCAAGTAACGAAGTCCATTCAGGAAGTAGCATTTGGGATGGAACTCTGGATCCCAAAGCCAGACAGTACTTCGCCTTTCAACCAGCGGAAATTGGGCCCACCTCCAGCAGCATCATCCCTTTCTGGACTCCTGGAAATTAGGATCCCCCAACCCTAAACCCTCTAAACCTAAGCCGTAAGCTTCAAACCATGGCCGTGGGATTTAGAGTTGTTTGGCGAGATACCGTTTTAAAGCAGGGGTGTGGGGTTGCGTGGCTATTGAGAAGGCTCCAGAATTTTAACGGGTTTTTGAGTATGCTCTGCTGACGTTAAGTTATGGGGGGGATAGTCCTTCTAGTTTTGCAGCCTTCTACATTCAGATTCGATATATTGCCATCAATTTCATGCTCAGGTGTTTCGAGAATTGCAGGCCATTCAGGGGTAACTCAATCATTACAGCAATGCTAGCTACTGCCTCCCAGACCCCCTAAAGGATACAACAAATAGAACAACCCAACATCAGCCCATTACTACATTGGGGAAACTAGGGAATTATTAGGGGGCTCCATCTTTGGGATCCTTTATCCTAAACCCTAAGCCCTAATCCCTAAACCTTATATACCCCTATATAGCCCCTATAAACCCCTTTAAAGAGCTCCATCTTTGGGATCCTTTAGGGGGTCTGGGCTAATAGGGAACGAAGGGACGGATCCATGTAGCAATAACTAGACAATAAACCCTAAACCCTAAACCCGCTTAAAACCTCCTTGGGACGTAGCTTGGACCTTAGACCCTTAACCCTTTGGGATTCCCTTATGTTCTCATTATAGGTAATTAAGGGTTAACCCTTAGTAGGGGTCCTAAGTGCCACGTAGAAACCATTCTCCCATTCCTTGCAAAGTATCGGCAAAGTTTGAATGGAGTTCGACCCCAGGTGTGAATCAGTTGTGCTACGGGTTGCGGGTTCAGAACAAATCAGTGGCACTCGCATCCCCTCCCTCAATGCTCAACCCTAAAACCTACAGTTCCCCTTAAGTAGATAGAATATGGTTTTGGGTCTATTGTAATAAGATCCCCATATTCTCCATATTCTAGCTTAATCGGGCTACCATATTCAAATTCTTCTTGTCAAGAAGAGGAGTTCGAGAACCCCAGCCAAACTTAGGATCCAAATGTGGTCGCATGATAATTGTAGGGACATTATAGGGTCTTTCTGTTGATACTAAGAAACCTGCATGACCTTACTATACTATAGTGCTTTTTGCTCCAGATATAAGATACTTAGGGTCATGCAGGATTTTTAGCATCCACCTCTAAACCCTAAACCCTAACCCGTAGCTTGTAGGATTGAAGTTACCAAACGCATCTTGTTACATGTGTGTGCATGGGATGTCTAGCTTTTGTAGACCCCTGATTAATCACCCCCCTCCCCCTGATAGGGCTCATAATAGGTTTCATAATATTACGGCCCTTAGTGTAGACAGACGGGTGGTCTGTCTACTCCGCTCCCGCTAATATTAAAAGCCCCCACCCCCCTTATAGTATTAGATACTCCCAACAGTATATGATATAATGTAGTGGGAGTATTTAATTTTAGGGGGGGATTAATATTAGGGGGAGGGGATTACGTTATGTTATGTCAAGCGAAGATTTGCAGGGGCACCTGGCTGTAGCAAGTACTGTGACAACCGATGCAAGCCATGTTTACTAGACGTAGGGACGCCATCGATGGGGTTGTAACAGCAGTCATTACCTTAAGGTATGCTATTAGTAGCATGAACTTCTGAGTAACCACCTTCATATTCGTCAATAAGATCACCCACCCTTCCACTTCCGCCCTGCCAAAAGCAAGTTCCCCGCCATTACAAATTGGAATATTCATTGTTGAGGGCGTGGCGGTCGTGTATGGGAGAAGTGATTCTCAAGCTCAAGACATACGGATCCATAGTCTCTTGCTTTTGCTCCTGTGAACGCTGCTGTGTCGCACATCCGCCCGCTGCAGGCTGTTATGCCATGTACATGGGTAGTTTGGAGCAAGATTCTACAAGGAAGTTTATAATGACGTCACTTCACCGGAACCCAAAAGGGTGTGTGTGTGTATGCATGCTTTGTCAAAAGTACCTTAGCTCAGCTCATTGAATCAATCGCTGTTTGCCAGTTCCACGTAGCACCACCAACTTGTAATGTGTATGTCAGACGTTCGTCATCTTACTTGGAACTAAGTACCTATTTACCTACTCATAGGCTCATGCCCTCAAAGAATCATGCCCCCTATGCATAAAAATCGAACCCTAAAGCCCCCATCCCTACCCCCTAAACCTGCACTGTGACCTATGAGCTCAAGCCTACTTCATGAGGGTCAGACGTTGGATGGAGGAAGTTTTGCAGCACACCAACTCGTGCTTAGTCGGCAATCAGGGAATACAATCCATATATGATCCCTATACAATATATTATAGATTTCTTTATTCCCTGCTAACCACCAGTAAGCGTGCAATACGTACATTCTGTATGCCATGGCGGTTTGTTACATATGCATTAGTAATTCCCAAGGTATGAAGGGACTTAGGGCCATCTAGGACTGTTAGTGCCCACCGTGCATGTCATACACCAAAAATTTTTCACACAGAGCTGATCACTGGTGGGCATGCTGCATCCACTTGTACTAGCAATTTGGGGTGTTGCTGCGGGATTTCCCTAACTTCATTATCGTACACCTAAAGTGGGATTCCGATTGTAGTGCTGGTTCCTATAAACTGCACCATTTGGTAAACAGTCATTTAGGCGAAGTTTGATAGACGTACTGCATAGTTTGACCCCTGGGGATTGTCAGTTTTGCTCACCCCGAAAAATCATTCAATGCCCGAAGTATTGCATTGCAGCAGAACCCTTTTTCGCCTAGATATGAGCTAAAAGCGGAGCCCCCCTCGATATGCAGCCGTATCAGCATATGAGCTATATAGTCTAAACTCCTAAAAAATCCCCTGTCATGGCCTTATAGCCATGATGCGCTTGTGAGCATGGCAAAGCGTAGGAGCCCCGGACTGCTGCCGATGTCTGGGGTTTAGGGGTTTTGGAGTTTAGGGTTTTAGGAGTTAGGGTTGAAGTTTTTAGGATTTGGTTTTAGGGGTTTAGGGTCCAGGGTTGGGACTTAGTCTTTCTCATAGTAGAGGGGTTACTTGACATGAATAGGGTTTAGGGTTCATGGGATTTGGTAACTCCTGATACGTGGCTTAATAACCCTACTTGCAATTTTGGGGTAACCTACATAAGTCCAGTTAGCGGGGATAAGTCGGATTCCTAAACCCTAAACCCCTTCCAGTCGGGCATATGCATGACCCCCCCCTAAGGGTCCAAGGACCCAAATAACAGGGCTTCAGGGCCCAAACACTATAATATTAATGTATTTGGGCCCTAAAACCCTATTATTTGGGTCCTTGGACCCTTAGGACCCTAAATGCCCCGTCGCCCAGATAAGAAAAGAGGTCGTCAGGTTTTGGAACATTTGCGAAACCCTGCAATGTCTGTAGGCTTCGAAACACAAGGCCTCATGCAGTTGTGTATGTTATTTAAGTTGCGGATACGGTACAATGTAGAGAACGACTACATCCTCCATTCGTTAACTATACACATATGTCCTGTCACAAGAAGGTAAGCCTGAACCATAAACCCTAAACCCTAAACACCAAAAAGAATTCCCAGTCGAGGCGGCAAGAAGGGCCAACCTGAAGGAAGCAGCACGGGCCCGAGCTTCACGGGAATCATTACTACCTTAGGGTTAGGGTTTAGGGTTTTTGAAAAATCCAGTCCCTTTCATGGGTTTTTAGCAAAAAATGTTTGTTTGGGGCATATAAGGGGGACATCACTCTTTGTTTTAAATGCCCATGCTTCTTTCAGATTTCAGCGAAACGGAGCCTCTAGCTTGTCACCATGATACCTGTCGCAGCGACGCAAGATTTGCTCCGTGAACATGTAGCTGTGGACTCCTCCATATCCTCTCTGCGGTTTATATGGACTGCCAGGAAACAGTACCTCACAACTATTGTAGAAGCCTGGATGAAAGTCAGTGTTCCTCCCATAAAATGTGTATATCCAATTCTTCTATAAAACATCCCCAAACTCCATTCTTTTTTGCCTGCTACGTTATTGTGTTCAGTGCCTCTGCTCCTCTGCTGAAGAAATCCGGATCGTAAAGACCCCAAGAAGCGGTTTCTGGAAGTTTCTATAGGCAATGAGGAATATGGTATATTGGATTTTCAGTGGAGCTTCCTTATTTGTGCAAATACATCTAAATGGCACACTATGCCATCACTGGTTCAACGATCCTCCCAGAAATCTGGGTAAGGAGGCTCGAATGCCACGTGCGACCTTCAACTAGAGAACCATGCTCATTTGAGCTCTAGTCTAAACTCCTTAGAGTGGGCTTATATAAGGGATTATGTAAGGGACTATTATAAGACTTATACGGGGGAAGTCAAGAGTTTAGACTATGGCTCATGTCTTATCAAGACTCGCTACATCAACTGCAAGCGTTAAAAGAGCTCGATATACAATCTGATAGAAACATACGTGGAGGGTCGAGGGGACTTCGTGACTTAGTCCGTATTACAACCCCTGTCACCCTGATAACAACCGCACTTATACCCATTATGGATCAACTTATCCCCGCGACCCAAAACTCTGAACCCCAAAACTTGGAATTGGAACTGCAAGCCCAAAACGAAATCAAGCTATCAGCGGTGCGAAGATGATCTTCCTGTGCTTGATGCCCGGGTGCATGGCAAGCTGGCAGCACTTGAAACCTGGACGGTTCAGGGCACACAGTTCAGAGTTTGGGTTTAGGGGTTTAGGGGTTTAGGTGTTTAAGGTTCCGGCCTATTAAATATCGTTACGTACCAAACACTAAAACCACAGAAGGGACGTAAGATCATACTTTTGAAGTCGTATCCCATTGAGGATCCAGGTTTAGGAGTGCTGGACTCTTGACTTACTCGTGCTTAGAGAGCATGGTTGTAGGATGCATGCCGGACCAATGCGTTCCCAGACCCCTGGGAGGATGTAGAAAGTAGAGCCCCCAATATGGTACCCTACACTATTTTTGGGTAATTTCTAGGAACCCTGAAGGGGGACCCTAAACCCTAAACCCCTGAACCCTAAACCCCATACCCTAAACCGCGCGTGGATCCGCCAAGGGGTCTGGGTTTAGGTTTTGGGGGTCAAGGTCTTCTATCCCTAAGATGCCAATGCCACGCCTACAGCCGTAAGGCAACTCAAGGCCGCTTTTTGCGGTCCATAGATGTGGGGTTTAGGGTTTGGGGTCCATAGACATGGGGCAGTCCACAAATTGAGGCTTCTTCCGAGCAGTCCTCAGAATGAGGCATAAGATTGGATTGCAATATTAATATTTGGGAGTATATGACTGTTCGGCCCCTCTCCTGAAATTTTGGAAGCTCCCATCCGGGTGTAAGGCAGGGGGTGGGAGACATTTAGGGTTTAGGGTTGACATGTGGGGTTTAGCGTTCAGGGTCAGACATTTAGGGTTTGACAGTTAGGCTTTAGGGTTGACATGTAGCGTCGAGGGTTTAGGGTTGACACTTGGGGTTGGCGGTTTGCGGTTGACATTCAGGGTTTACGGTTCAGGGTTCGGGGCACTTAGGATCTCCAATTTGCCGGACTTACCGGTTTGGGGGCTAAATCAAGGCGGTGCTAGATTTTCTCCATCCACAATTGTATCGTGAGTGCTGCTGGGTAGTCTCAATAGCGTCCTTGAGGAAAGACCTTGAGCTCCTCCTGTTTAGGGTTTAGGGTTTAGGGTCATTCCTCTTCCAGTTCACTCAGACAGGGGGTCATGATGAACCAAGAGGCTCTGTCAATTGGCAAGCGCTGAGGCGACACACATGACAGCCCACCAGCAGGATTGCGAAATAAGCCACCTCAGAGGCGTTTTTCTTAAGGTTAAACCCAGCATTTAAGTAGATGGAAGATGGAAAATCCAAAAACCGTAAGAACCCTATATCCTATCAACTTAAGAGGAATTTTATGCCCACCTATCGTGGTACAAGCATGCCCTATACCACACGACCGGAGGCCCGGAGGTCAGGGTTTAGGGCATAGGGCTTAGGATCCGAAACCCTAGCACCAGCACTGGCACCTTCGGACCAGCACTAGCGCACAGGCACCAGCCACTGGGCCGCACCTGCACCCATCACCTGAACAGCTAGCTCTCTGCATTCAGTTTTTCAGACCATGCGCCTTTTGCTGGTCCTGGCTGTTTCTTTGACTGTGTGGGCGGCCGCGGACGAAGTTCCATCAGACGAAGCTGGATCTGACCGCCATTCAGCAAGGAGGAGAGAGCCAGGGCGGAGGTATTCCAGGCGGCGGAGGAGAGTGGTCGTGAGGCATGCGTCTTCTGGAAGAGGAGGAGGCGCGGAGGCGCCGCAAGCTGGCAGATGATGAGCCGCTAACACGGCAATGATTCTACACATTTTGGGGGGTTGAGGAAGCGTGTCCATTCATCACCTTCAAACCCACATCCGAAACGGTCTAGAGCTTGCAGGGTTTACCTGTAACCCCAGCTACGTACAGTTTTATGGGTCATACCTAGTAAGTAGGGGGGTACTTACTACAAAACATCAGGTATTTGGTGTTACAGGTTGGGTGTAAGGTTTAGGGTTCAGGGTTTGTAGGGAAGAAGTATATATATATATATTGCATGACGATTATATTCCCTCATTTCCAACCACCAGTAAAATTATGGTCCTAGATTCTTTGCCTCAAGTGGTAGTTTCCGTAAATAGGGGGACGTCAATATAAACCCTAACATATCAAAATCCTTCTTATAGGAACCCCCCAAAGGAGCAACCACCCCAAGTATATTATACCTTCCGGTTCTTAGTGGGTAATACGCTTATATAATAAATTATGTAGGGATTATATTCCCTTTGCCCCTACTAAGAACCAGTAAGATACGGTACCTCAAGCAGATCTCAACGTGGCATGGGTAACAATTTACACCAGCAGCTTCTGCTTGCAGACTAGGCTTTAGGGCTACTGGTTCGGGTCAAAAAACGCATGCACTGAATCGGACAGCCTGTGTGCTCAACTAAGATTAACCATGTGAGGGGCTGTCAAAAGTTTAGCTTCCTATGGGGTACCCTACAAATAGGGGCCGTACACTACTACACACCCCAAACGGGACCAGAAGCTTGACGACCTGCCATATATTATACTCTAGGCCCTAGACTCAGTTTTTCCTGCTATCTAGATCTCTAACTCCGAATCCCTCCCAAACCCCAAACCCTAAACCCTAAAGTCTACCCCCGCCCCCCCACAAACGCCTCAGGCCTTTCCTTGATACTACCACTACTAAGCTCGGCTGTGGTAGGCCGGAACTCCTGATGCCTTGATTGTGCGGTTTAGGGTTTAACCCGAAGGGTCCATGTACCTAATAATTGAGTACTTGGGTTTTGGGTACTACTATCGTAATTATAGTACAGGTTTTGGGTAAGTATATGATTATTAGGTACTTGGACACTTAGGGTAAGTTTTCAGGTTTAAGGTTTGGGGTACAGGTTCTCGGGGTATAACTAGGCTAACCTTGTACCAGCTCATATGACCTATAGTCTACAATCCTTAAAGGGGGTTATACACGGGATTATTTAGGGGAGTATTTTAGGGGGATACTGGGAGTTTGGACTATAGCTCATACGTATATATATAGTTATGCAACTAACTGGGCCCCTCCGTGTGAAAAAGTCCCTAAAACCCGAACCCCTAAGCCATAAACCCTAAACCCCAAACCCCAAAACCCTAGACCCTAAACCCTCTCTCACGCCCTGGGTTTTGGGGGTATCAGGATTTCTGGAGCTGATGCATGTTTTGCGGCATGGGTGCCCTGAGAACTCAACCTTGGGGCTTAGGGCTGAGGGTTTAAAGTTTAGGATTCAGTGTCTAGGCTTTTTGGGGTTTAGGATTTAGTGTTCAGGGTTTAAGGCTCAGATTCAATGTTCTGTGTTTATGGGTGTGGGGTTTAGTTTCAAGATATGGTTTAAAGCGAGAAGAGAGCTTTGGAAGGCGTTGGGATTTCTGTTTTAACTCTCACATAATCCTCACAAGGGATCCCTCAAATCACAGAACAATCACTACGTACCCCTCCAGGTACCCCAGCAGTACCCTTTTGCCCTTTTTATTTGGGGGTCTCCTTATTAAAGCTGATCAGCAGGAAAAAGGGCACCCTTATTATTAATGGGTTCCTGGAGAACCTTGCCCTACAGGGTCCCCAAAGATATTTCGGTTTGGGAGCAGGGACTTCCTCCTCGTGCTTCAGAAGGAACGTACGACGGATATTAGAAATTCTGCATGACCCTAAGTACTCTGGGTTGGCCTTTGGGATACCTAAATATTTTTCCTAATTGGTTTCATAAGGACCCTTTATACTTTTTTTAAAGGGTTCCAAAGGCCAACCAAGTACTTTATACCTAGAGAATGATGGTATTATAGCATGCCAGATCATGCAGGTTCTTTTCGGGCAATACTGTTAGAAGAAGTGGGTAATAGCTACAGCTATATTTGGAAGATGAATGCTCATGGACCTCCAGCCTTATACATGATCCCCGCATAATCCCCTAGTTTAGAGTTCTCGGCTCAGGGTTTTTCGGTTTGGGTGTGTGGCGTAGTAGAGAACCCCGATCCCAATCCAATTTCTATATGGGCCTGACACAGTTTTCATAAGCACCTGCATGCTCCCATAAGGGTGGTTGTCAAAATTATGGTCCCTTTTTGGATCCCTATTATAATACGGCGCCTAACATGTAGGGTACCCAAAACTGGACCATAATTTTGACAACCACCCATATTGCCTCGCATAGGCTACAAGGGTCCCTGCGAAGGGTTCCCTCCCAAGGCTTCTCTAGCCTCTAGACAGTCGGTCAGATTGCAGATCGTTTTGGGGGAGGCTTGGCCATACCACATGAGAGGGCTTCAGGTCCCAAATATCATGAATATCATAGTATTTGGGCCCTAAAACCCTATTATTTGGGTCCTTGGACCCTTAGGGAAAAGACAGGATCATTTCCGAACCCTGTAAAACTCTAAACCCTGAACAACGGTTTTGGAACTGCAAGAGCATCAGCCAAATATGACGTTGCAACTTAGTCCGAAATTGCGGGATGGTGGTCGGACCCACCAACGCTCGACAATCCACAGTGGCTCCCTCAACCCGCTGTTTCAAAAAGCCTTGCGCCAACTCTTTTGTGCAAAAGCTTAGACAGGATATACTTAGATAGGCAGGACATCCGTAAACCATGAACCCTAATTAGACCTTATACGCCCTTTAAACCCAAAACCCTCAAGCTTATGTTGCTCTGACTAAGGCGTGTGGCAATCACGCCGGAATCCTTTACTTATCCCTCAGCCCGGGGCCCGAAACCCCGGAACATGATTGTGGGGTTCACGGACCTATGAGCAACACCCGAATCTTGCAGGTCTTAGCCCTGCAACGCTTAACCTCCTAAGAGGTGGTGCCCTGTAGCTATAAGCTGGGTTATAAAAGGATGAAGCATGGTTGCACTTACAAACAGTGCCCTGAGGGTCCAAGTAACTAATAATCATATACTTACCCAACACCTGTACTAAAATTCCTATAGTACCCAAAAACCCTGTACCCAATTATTAGGTAAATGGACCCTTGGGGGTAGTTACTAGACTTGTATGTATGGTTGTGTAATGAGGTGACCTCTCCCTAGGCCTTAAACCCTAGATCCCAAATCCTAAACCCCAAACCCTAATCCCCAAACCCTGAATCCTAGATCCCTAAACCCCAAACCCTCAACCCTAAATCCTAAATCTACATAGCAGCTGGGATATGGGACCTCTCCTGCCATACTGAGCAGTGGTAGGACTCCTCTGGGCCGCCGTTCTCTTCGCACGCTTCAGCCAGGATCCAATTCGGGCTTCCGCACTGGCTTATAGGGTTTGGGGTTATAGTCCCCC
>CAJNIZ010008650.1:0-10343 GCA_905231905.1 Symbiodinium pilosum
GGCTTTTGGGCCCAAAGACCGTACGTACTATACAAGGCTTTTGGGCTATTTTGAGCCTTAGGGTTGGGGTTTAGGGCCGTCAAGGGTTCAGTTTAGGGTTAGGTGCTTGTAAAGAACGGACCAGTTGGGAACACACATCCTTAGAAGGGGGTCCCCACCAAACGGGGAACCTACACTAGGGCCATTTTGAGGACCGGTATTTTGGACAACTACCAGTTGACCGCTTGGGTTTGGGCGTACCCATGGCACTTAGAATCATGAATTCATTATCCCTGGTAGATGAGGTTGTGCGAGGCTTCCCCTATCCACCGTATGTAGTTCGGGCTTTGGGTGGCACATTATACCTAGTCTTTCACCAACACGACTTACGGTTAGGGATTAGAGCCTAGCAGAAAAAGCCATGACACACTGGAAGGGGAACTGCACAGGACCTTCAGGGTAGGTGTTAGAGGGTTTGCCTGGCAGCTTGCCTATAACGCGATTTACCTACAGTTTTATGTTTTGTACGTGGCAGAAAAAAAGCCTGCGACCTGGGTGTTTCAACATGCTTTTTTTGTTTCCCCCGGTCTCTGGGGGCTAGATGAGGTTGGGCGTGGGGTTTAGGGCCAGGGATTTCTTGGTAGGGTCAAGGCGGCAACAAATGCTGACAATGATTATTTGAACAAATCCTACAGGAAGCAGTGGTGCAGCCTCATAGGTAAGAATCATCTTAGATCCCTCCCCAAAAGCGTGAAGGCACCAGATTTTAAGCACCTACAGCATGAACCTTAAACGCAAATCGACTGGTGTACCAAGCTAGGAAAAGCAACCTCAACCCTAAACTTTAAACCTCACACCCCAAATCCTGAAGCCCTAGCCCTGAACCCTAAACCCTGCGTGCCGCAAGATAATTTATACCCAACTTGAACGGACATTGTTGATTCGAAGCTTTGAACCCCACCTCCTACCCTCCACAAACTAGCATGCACTTCCTTAGATTGTAGTCTCCCTAGGAACTAACCTCAAGGACAAGCTCTGTATTCTCCTTGGCAATGATGTGTCATTTGTTGTGTCGTGTTTTTCTTGCATATAGGTCTAGGGGGATAACGGTTAACGACATTTGTAGGGATCAGATGCGGGGTAGAAAGGAATAGCTAGGGATGTTAGGGTTTCAATTTGGAGCGCGGTGAGCCGTAATCTTCAATCTTTCAACTCTGACCCCAGGTGACCTATCATCTGAGCCATATTCTAAACTCCTTAAAGGGGGTTATATATGGGGTTATATAAGGGATTACTGTAAGGGTTATCAAGGGGGATACTAGGAGTTTAGACTATGGCTCATCTTATGCTTGATACGAAGGGTGTACATTGGGGCTCCTGGGGCCCCTTGCTGATAGCACATCGCTTACCTGACTGTCAAGTACTCTTATAACACACTTCTGAACAGTTACTAAGAGCTCATGAGCCTCCAAGTCATCCTAAACCCAGAACCCGAAACCCTAACATGCGGTTTAGGGTTTGGGGTTTAGGGTTTAGGCATTTAGGTTTATCGTCCAGGGTTTAGGCATTCAGGGTTTAGGCATTTACGGTTTATGGTTTAGGGTTCAGAGTTTAGGTTTAGGCATCAATTGCCTAGGGAGAGCGTGGTGCGCGGCTGAACGAGCCTGGTCCAATACCCGCCGTGGACTTTCAGAAGTACCCGAGCTTCCTGAAGTCTTCCTTCGGAAGGTGGGGAAGTTGAAGGGTTGAAGGATTTTGCAAGCTTCTACACTTTAGTGTGTTAAGGATTAGAGAGTTTTCATGCAGGGGATTTAAGAACTTCAGGGTTGTAGCCTTTTGGGGCGTGGGTTTAGGATTTAGGGTGTGAGGGTCGCGGATAAAGGATGAAACAACAGATTCTGCTGGACCTTGCATGATGAAAGTTGCCCTCTAAGCCCCAACCTTCAACCCTAAACCCTTTCTGGGCCTAGGGTTCCGGCCAGAGGTTGAGGTTTAGGGCTTAAAGGAGTGAGTCTAGTCTTGCGTTGCGGATTTGGGATCTAGGGGTTCAGGTCCAGCCTGCGCCCATATAAACATGCGTGGAAGCTCTACAAAGATTGATGCAATTTTGAAAGTGGGTTATGTTAGGTTCCATCTTCTGTGAGAGGTTACACAATCACAGCTTCGTGAGTAGCCCCTTAAAATTCAAACCCTAAGCATTACACCTTAAGCCCTAGAAGAAAAAGGTTTCCCAGAAGCACTGCTTGGTGTGAGGACTATGCTGCAGGGTTTCTTACCATGTCCTTGTGGGGCTTGGGTATTGGGGAACCTTAGGAAGCCAGGGGGGTAATTACTACGCATGACAACATTTCTAGATTACCTATCCCTTTTGAACTACCCCTGCCTTCGGACATGGTCCTTTCCACGAAGTTTACATGAGACCCCTTAAAAGGGGTTTATATATGGTATCATATAGGGGACTACTTTAGGGGTTATTAAAGGGGCTACTAGGAGTTGAGACCATGTCCCACACGTCTCGAATCCGTTCCGTCCTAGTTTGCGAATCCAAGCTTAAAAGCGACTAGGATTCCCAGCCCCTCACTGTTTCCTAGCGCTCCAGCTACCTAAATAGTGGGTTCTAGGTTCTATATAAATCCTATAGTCACATAACCCAGTAGCCTGCCATTTAGGTAGACTGAGAGCCCAAGAAATTGATACTGAACATCCTGCTCAAGCTTCTGGCCCATGGGGCTTTGTGACTCTTTATGACTGGCCTTAGTCTTACTTAGAAGTGAGGGAACCCATGTAAAGCCAGTAAGCGCCACTGGTACTATATTGTGATGGTGCATGCAGGGGCGGGGTGGGAGGAGGCGTTATAAGAGGGAAGGGATTAGGTCCCGTGAGCGTCCAATTTCTAACGTAGACCCCAGGTGAATATCCCTTACTTGGCTTGGGGTTTTTATTTTAGGATTTAGGGCTTAGGGTTTCTTACCCTAACGACTACAGGAAACCCTACATTCCCATAGCTGCTAAACCCTATTCTCTAAAGCCCTACAACCCCAAATCCTAGACCCCAAACCCCAAAACATAAACCCAAATCCGAGACCACCCATCCGCGCAATCTCCTGGGCAGGTGAGCCATAGTCTAAAACCCTTATAATCGTCTCCTATATAATCACCTAAGAAACTCCTAAGGGGTTTTAATCTCATAATTGTACAACATATTGTTTCCTATATAACCCCCTTGTAAGGAGTTTGAACTATAGAACAGGTCGAGATGGGCGAGGTCGAGTTTGCAGAAAAATCTGACCTGACGGCTGTCTCGCGGATGCAAGGCCCCGGTTTAGGGCTTATAGGGCTTAGGGTTTAAGATTTAGGGTTAGGGTTTAAGGCCCTAAAATCTTGCTAGGTTTGTTTTGGTAGCAGATATATGAGGTTTAGGACATTATCAAGAACCGAATGGACAAGTTAATGGACACTGAGACGGATACCAGGGTTTGCATAGGTTTGGGGTTAAAGCATAGAGTGTCGGGTTTTGAGCTTAGGGCTTAAGGTTTAGGACGTCAGGTTGGAAGTTTAGGGTTTATGGTATTGCGCTTAGGGTATATGATTCAGGTCGTAGAATTCAAGTTTCGAGGTTTAGGGTTAGGGTTGTCGTAGGGACATAGATGAGGAGTTGCGAATCACAAGTCTCATAGATGAGGTTTGGGGATTTGATGGCTGTAGGCGCAGAGTTCAGAGCTCAGGAATAAATAGTCAGTTTCTTCCTAGGGTTTGGCGGTCAGGGTTCGGGGTTTCGGGGGTAGAATTTGCTGGGAGGTCCACGGGGCAGAGGTATTACGTTCTATTTGGGCTGGAAGCCAACTGGGGGCGCGGAAGCAGGGCCATACGCCCGGGTATGCGCAGTTAAGTGCAAAGAACCTCCAAGTAGGGAGTGAGATTTGGGGCTTAGGGCTTGAGACTCAGGTTGGGGACCTGCGGTTTAAAGTTTACCTAAACCCCAAAAGTATGTAAATTAATAGCCCTAAACCCGTAATAATAGCCCGAAAGGCCATTGTTTTACATACTTCTGGGGGTGCAGGTAGGGTTTAGGTTGCGGAATTGAGAGGTTGGGGCTTGAGGCTCTGAGTTTTGGGTGACTAGGATCATGCCAGTGAGTGATTGGGTGAACCTACTGGGGGGTTAGTAGGAGATGAGGAAATTTGTTATATAGGGTTCAATAATATACCAGTAAGTTTAGGGGCTTAGGAGATGTTTTCATGTTTTGTTTCGGGTCGAAGGTTGTGCGGGCAGAGGTCCGTGCAAAGTATTTAGGGTTTAGGGTACCTTTACAGGGTCTGTTCTGAATTCACATCAGCATTAGATGCTTGAGTGTTTGGCTCCGCGGTTGAATCCCCGCCACGAAGGAAGAGATGAACTGATCTGAAAGATAGCCTCGAACAAGCTTCCAAAGTCAAGCCGATTTTGTCAGGTACCGCGGCGATTGCATGGCGCTTGAACAGTAACTGAGCCCTAAGCCCCGCAGCCTAGTTGGACCCCCCCACCGTGTTATAGTGGCAGAATGGGAATATAACACGAGCCCCAATACAATCACCATTCTTCATAGTCAGTATTGCCGGGTGGGGGGTCCACCTAAGCAATAGCTCAAACCCTGAAACCCAAACCCTAAACCCTTTAACCCCTAAACCCTATACACCACATAAACCCTAAATCCCCTGAGCCCTAAACCTCAAACCCTATAAACCTCAAACCCTACAGCCAACTGTTGTACAGCACCGAAAGGCCAAGTGTTCCTGCAGAGGGCCAAAGATTGCAAGAAGTTCTCCGGCGTGGCTTGGCCGACAAGAGCCCTTACCCTAAGGCTCTCAGGACTCATACTATAAGGCTTTTGGGCCCAAAGACCATGCTATAGAAGGCTTTTGGGCTATTTGGACTGAGCCTTAGGGTTAGGGTTTAGCGCTGAAGGCTTTAGGTATTTAGGGTTCAGGAAACCCTAAACCCTAAACGTTTGGCTTGGGCTCAAGCGTCAGGATTTAACTGGAACCTACCGACCCCACCGTTTTGGGGATGTGCCTTCTTTTGCTATATGGTTTGTTCTCAAACTGCGGACCCTCTTGGTTATAGATTACATGCCGACACCTAATATCTAGGGGGACCAAAATGTGACCCGTTGTACCCAAGCAGGGCTTAGAGCTTAAAATTTAAGATTTACAGTTTAGGGCTTGAGGTCTAGGGTTTAGGCTCTAACCCTGTTATCATGTTGCGGAAGCTCAACATAATCCTTTCCCTAAGGAGAAAAGGCCCACCCCCCACCAAAAGCAACAAGACATCCTCCAAGACATAATGGTCTCCTTTGTGCAATACATCTTCTCGGGGGCTAAGGCCCAAAACCTTATAGATTTTTCCGGGTACTAAGTTTATTATGAGCCTTTTTTAAGCCTCAACCTTAAAGGGTAGGAGCTTATCAACTGTGAGGGGTAAGCTACACCCTAGACCCTTAATCCATAAACCCCAAACTCTAACCCTAAACCCAACACCTCATGAGCGCAGCCCTCAACCCTATACCCTGATCTGTGGTTCCTACTTCCTACTACCCAACCGGTAAGTTCCCCCACCCCTTAAACCAAGTTCCATGAGCCCCCAAGTTATATGCTAGATAGGGTTTAGAGGTTGTAAACCTTAAACTTCCCCAAGCAGGTAAGCTGGGTCGCTGTGAAGTAACTAATGGAGTTGTCATCGGAAGGAAATCCTATTATGTACTGTATATCCAGGTTGTGGTAACTTAATATGAGTTCTTAAACAGCAACCCAACCGCCAATCAATAGCATCTGTTCTCTAACTTAAGGTAGTAGAATCCTGGACCCTTACACCCCTCAACCCCGTAAGCCCTTAAACCAAAAAAGCTCTCAGGCTCAAGCATGTAAGTTCGAAAGCTTTAAGACCCAAACCCGGAGATCTAGGGTTTCGGGTCCTAAGCCCCAACCCTGAAGCCCTCGCAAGTACCCTAGAGGGTTCAAGGGCACAAAAAATTGGGTGATAGGTCCATTGCAACTTCCGTGCTTTATCAATTTCATCCAGGTTCTCCCAAACCCTATCATCCAGGTTCTCCCAAACCCTATAATAATCCCCAACCCTGAACCCTAAACCCTGGACCCTAAACCCTAAACCCCAAACCCCAAACCCTAAGCCCTAAACAATAACCCCGCAACCCCTAAACCCCTCAACCCTAAACCCTAAGCCCTCCTGAGTAATTAAGGTCAACTACCTGGAGTCGGAGTTGTTCCTTGTGACTGCGGCCCTGCCAATGTTCCTTGGCCAACTGGGCCGCTGTCTGGCTCTGCTACAGAGACCTCTGGGAGGGCTTTGGGGTTGAGGGTTTGGTGTTAGGGTTGAGGGTTTGAGGGTTGAGGGTTTGGTGTTGGGGTTGAGGGTTTAGGGTTTGAGGGTTCAGGGTTGCGGGTTTAGGGCTTAGATCCAGAAAGTGGGTCCATCTTACCGGTTGCTAGAAGTTTTCCAATGATAATTGGCGGCTGTGCTTTCTAGATCCTCCTACGTGTCTGGGTAAGGGTCCATGTGCTACAATATGGGCGGGTTACATGGGCGCATTTTGGGTTCAGTTTTTTGAGGCTTTGGGTTTAGGGTTGAATCTTCTTTCAATAATTGATAATGAAATGGAAATCGAAATCGAAACTGCTGGTTTGCAGGAACATGGCAGGTTGGATGTAGTAGGTTGTCACAATTGTGGGTGCCTTTTCGGGTTCCCATGATAGTATGCCCCAACACACATACGTGCATGTGTGTATATATAGATATTTACACATAGATGAACACACACACATATGTATATATATACATAGAGAGTTTACCCAAGAAAGGATCTTATCTTTTACGCCCTACCAGGTAGGCTGTCTGGTAGGCAGGTAATTGCTTGGATCCCAACGAGGCTCCCAGTACATATTTTCCCGCAATGTCCAGGTAGCTGTATAACATATGTATACGTATATACACCTGTGGGCGCCACATATGTCTATGCAGGTACAGTCATCGCTATGGACTTTCAAAAATGTTTCAATACTGGGATTAGATTTTCTGGGGGTTGAGGGTTCAGGAATCGGGCTTCGATTTTAGGCCGTAGGGTTTAGAATGTATTGTTGAGCTTTTTGGGTGTGGTAATTTGGACTTAGATGTTCTCTGAGATGTAGGAAAATGCTATTCATCACGTCCCTTGGCATACCCCCCTCCCCAAAACCGCCCACAGCAATTCTCCTTAACTGTTCAAAAACATTACCAGAATTTCTTGAGGTCACTGCTAGCAGGTGGGGGCCGAACCTATCCCTAAGCCCAACACTCTCAAGTCTACCCTACCCCTGGAAGCCCTAAACCCCACCCGACGCCCTTAAGCTCTCCTACACTACCCGCAAGGTTCGTCAACTTGACGCAGTTTCACCTATGCCCTGCGTGGCTTTGGAAGAGCGAAGAACAGCTGGTCAAAGCCCTGGCTCCTGGTTCTTAAAGTTTACAATTTTAGGGTTTTGGGTTTAGGGTTTAGGGTTAGGGTTTAGGGTTTAGGGTTAGGGTTTAGGGTTAGGGTTTAGGGTTAGGGTTTAGATATGCCCCAGCAGCGCCAGCTGCCAAAAGTCTGCATGGAAGGGGCCGTGCAAATAAATTAGCAGGGGCTTATATGGGAAGCCTTAGACCTTATCTTTTTGGAAAACGTATAACAAAGATCTAGGACCCTGTCCAGGTTGGATGCGTATCTTAAAGCTCTGGGGGACCTAGTGGAGCAACCGGGGTTGTTGGTCTTATTATGAGTACGGCGGGGAACGAGGTATCTATGCACTATGTTCACACAGCATGTAAGCAAGGGCACCCCAATTGGGGGAAGCTGTCAATAATATGCAGGTTTAGGGTTTATGCAGGGCTTCGGACTCAGGGAATTGCAGGTGCAGGGTTTCGTAAATAACTGTATGCTTTTCCCAAGCCTTTGAAGCTTGTTGTTCAGAAGCGTGTTCACTGCAGCGCATTCAGACCCAATGACGCCAACTTGCTGTACCCTAAACCCTGCCCTCTAAATCCTAAACCGTACACCCTAAACCCTAGACCCTAAACACTGAACCCAAAACCCTCCTCAAAACGAACATGGAAGCCCACAAAGGGGTCCTATCAAGACCACTAGGCTTTAGGTACTGCCCCCCACTCTGTAACAGTTGGATAATGTTTCCAATATAGTTGCAGATAGCGCTGAAAACGCTCCGAATATAGACTGTTACAGGGTGGGGACAGTACCTAAACCATCCTTACAAAAGGAGAGCCAGGTTTCCTTGCTCGTTTTCAGACGAAAAACGGTGGTTTCCCAAAATAAGGAGACCCCAATATAGTATGGTCCTTACTATTGGGCCCCCCAAACTGGTACCCTTAACTTTGGGAAACCCCCAAACCCTCAGGCTACCCTGCCGATGCTTCAAGAGCTGAGCCTGTCTGAGTCTTGGTGTGGATTTTCTACAAGGCTTTTCTACAACTTCAACTTCAGCAGTTGAAAACTTTAGGCTTTCCTCTTGATTGCATTGGGGAAGCTAGATTAATACTAGGAGTTGAGCAGATAAACCTGAGCCTTGTGGCGTTTAACGAACCCTAAACCCTAACTCCACTGCATGCAACAGGTGAACCCTGTTTTGGAGGTGCCAGGAAGCTCAACAGCTAGGTAACTCTGTCTCTCTCTCTCTCTCTCTCTCTCTATATATATATACACATATACATATACATGTGCGCCATAGCTGAATTTGCTTAAGAAGGGTTATATAAGGGTTTATATAGGGGGATTACTATATGACGTTATTTAAGAGATACAAGGCGTTCAGACTATAGCTCATGTAGATGTGCATATATAGATATGTGCATATTATATGTGCTGTGTTTGGGTTTGGTAATGGGGGAGGGCAGCCAAGGAGAGCCGCATGGAACCCGGCGATGCCGAAAGTCGAGGGACCTTGCTGGCAGAAGCCCTCAAAGGAATGCAGCTGCATCTTGCCTAAGAAGTTTTCGGGGTTTAGGAAACCCTCAACTTCCTAAACCCTATAGGGTTTAGGGGTTCAGGATTTGGGGCTTCGGGGTTCAGGGCTTTAGGGCGGGGTTTGGGGGTTTGGTTTGGAGTTGTGGGCTCCGGGGTGTAGCGTTTCAGGGCTTTTTGGGTTACAGTTCAGGGTTTAGGGCTTTAGGGTTTAGCAGGGGGAGGGGTAAGTAGTATGGGGTTCATGGTTCAGGGGTTGAGGGTTTCGAGGTTTAGGGTATGGTTTTTGCGCGGACTTTCCCTCAGGAGAGGCAGTGCCTTGCTTTCCAAATCCCCGCCGCTAATAGCAAGTATTCAGCAATAAACAATCCCTAGGGCTCCAGTTACTTAGATTATAGGTTCCAGGTTCTATATACCCTATAGTCACATAGCCCAGTAACCTACTATTTAGGTAACTGGGAGCCCTAAACCCTAAACCCTAGGGAATGGTAGTATACTGGGAGGGTTTAAGCCTAGCCATGACGGGGTGTGTGCTATCAGCGGAGGGGGTTACGCGGCTTTGCATGGCCTCGGTGAGATATGTCTAGTAGTCAATGTACAAACTTCCTTTGAATCCTAAACCCCTAAACCCTAAAACCCTAAACCCCTAAACGCTATAATTGCCCTTAACCCCTTACCCCAAACCCTATACTGTCTAGGGGTTCAGGGGTTGGGGTTTTAGGCGTGCGGGGTGTAGGGTTTACAGGGTTAGGGTTAGGGGTTTTGGTTCCAGAGCTCTGGGGGTTGTAGGGCAGACTACGCTTGCAGAGACCTTGCTTGTTGCTCACTGAGTATGTATATATGTATATATATATATGTGTAGTAATTTCCATAAGTTAAGGTGATCCCACTATCGTAGCAGGACTTTAGAGGAAGCCATTTGGGGGGGTGTAACAAGTTGGTTTGAAGCCTTCAGCACGACCGTATGTCCCAGATTCCGGTGGGGTCCCCTTATCGAGAAAACCCAAACCCGGTATCTCATAACTGTATCCCTAGATTGAGAAGCCCTAAGCTTTAAACCTTGAACCATAAACTCCATAAATCCCCTAAACCCTAAACCCTAAATCCGGATTAATCTTATAAGCCATCATCCAAGCTGAAACCTTGTCCTCCTTGACTCGTTGCCATTTTTGAGGCGGAAACTTTCCCTGCAGGACGCTTGCCCAGAAATGTAGGGATTAGGGGTTGAGGGATTAGGGGGTTAGGGTTCAAGGTTCTAGGGTTTGGGGATAAGAAATTGCGAGATTAGGGTTGAGAATCTGTGCGGTCTACGGTGTATATAAGTAAGGGATTACAATATTACCCCCCCAAAGGTACCCCCCAGGGTTTAAGGAGATAA
>CAJNIZ010008651.1:0-14371 GCA_905231905.1 Symbiodinium pilosum
GCTTAGGCTTCACGGCCGGCTGTGGCTGAGCGGACTGTCCCCCGCGATGTTAGGCTGAGGGGTGTCCCCGCACCATAGTCCAGGAGTCGTGCTCCCTGCGCGTGAAGCCTTGTATCTCCCCCGTACCAGGAGGATGGCCCGGTGCGCACTTGGTACGAGGACCAAGACGGAGCCCTCCACTGCGGTGAGCCTGCTGCCCGACACTCCTCCATGCTGGACCGAAACCCTAGGCAGGTCTGAGGCTTTGGACTTAGCCGCGGGCCGCGGGAGCGTTCTTGCTGGGCACAGTGGGCTGGCCCTTAGCTCTCTCGGCAAGCAAGGCTTGGCGCTCCTCTTCCGCCCTGAGCCAGGCTTGCTCGAGTCTTTCTGCTCTGCGAGCTATGCGGGAGGCTCCCGGCTCAACATTCTTCCAGGCTCCGGACTCTCCGAGACCTGGGTCAAGGCTGAATGAGTGGGTAGTCGAGGGCCGAGGGCTGTGGCATTATCTGGCAGGCTAAGCATCTCGCCCGAGTCCGACCAGAAAAAGAACCACAAGTGTCATTGTACACCGTGGGATCGACCTCCGAACTGGGGGGGCTATGTCATTGATGCAGGCTCCTTGCAAGTCGTCCCTGAGCTGATCGCCGTCGAGCTCCACCCAGTCGACCTCCTCTTCCTCTGTTGAGGGGGTCTGCTGCGTTGTTGCGGGGGCTGCTGGCTCTGCTCTGGCGCCTTGCTTTGCAGGCTTTGTCGCGGGCTGCGGCTGCTGCTGGAAGAGGGCCATCATGTTGGCCATCTGTGCCTGCAGCTGCTGCTGTATCTGCTCCTGGAAGGCTGCCAGTTCAGATCGCATGTCGCTGGCTTCGGAGGCTGTGTCTGCAGGCTGCTGCTGGGTGGCTGCCTCGGCTGGGTCCGTGTCGGCTCGGTGCTCTGCAGCTGACTCGCGGAGGGCTTGCTCCATGCGGCCGGGGGCTGCTGCCTGCCCTGCCTTAGGGAAGTGGGCTGAGATGGCGTGCCCATCCTCGCGGTGTTCGCGCTCATCATTCCTGTCCTGGTGCTCCTCCTCTGTGATGGAAGTGGAGGGCTGGCGAGGTTGCCTGCTGTTTTGGGCCGGACGGCTCCGGCGCCCTGACCCCTGCTGGCCACTGTGAGTGCAAGGCTGAAGGCTGCGTTGATGGACAGCGGCCTCCCATCCAGATCTGTGAGGTCATCTGGGAGGGCTCCGTGGTCATCGAAGTAGGCTCGAAGGCTGCGAGGGCTAATGATGACGCCCTGTCTCTTGACCGGCACTTGCTTGCGGGCTGCTTTGACGGGCCTGGCAGGCGGCTGTGTGGAGGCTGCCGGCTCTGCCGCCGGCTTGGAGCTCTCCGCGGGCGCTTCCTTGCCTCCGGCGTGAGGTTGCGGAACCAGCTCTCGAGCACAGCTTGCTGGGGGGGGGCTGCCGCTGTCTGGCTGCTCCGAGGGCTGAGCTGATGGCGCCTGCACCTGAGGGCTGTGGGCTGTGGCTGCGGAGAGGGCTGCAAATAACAAGTGCACACACCATGGCTCCAGAAGGAGGGGGCTGGCCTCAAAGCGCAGGCTCATGTATTGGGCGCACCGCACGCTGCCCCGAAAGGGGGGCTCCTTGTGCCAAGTCACCGCGGGACAGGCAAGGCTGAGACAGGCGCACTGTGGGCTACCCTCGAAAACTAGAAGCTGAGGCGTCAGCAGGCTGCGGCAGTTGGCCCGGTCACCGCGGGGCAAGACTAAAGGCTCTGAGGGCGGCGCGGCTGAGAAGCTAGGCTTCCAGGCTGAGCACTGAATTTGCACTGGCAAGGGCAGAAAAGACGGAAGGCAGAGAGTATGACTGGCAAGTCCTATGCGAAGGCACTAAGGAGTAGGCTACCGAAAGTGGGTGCGAGACCTTGGCAGAGCAGCGGCTGCTGACCAAATCAGTGGGCTCAGGCTGAGAGCACTGGCCTCTAAGGCTTGGGCCCTTCTGAGGGCCTTCAAGCCCTTCAATCCCCTTGAAGCCTTCTCCTTCCCCTCCTTCAAACAAAGAAGGTAGTCGAGACCTGAATCGCAATCTGTACACATGCTTGCAGTTTCCAGGTGCACCCTAGTCGCCGGAGTGTTTTCAGGGTTTTCGTCCCTGCAGCATCAAACACAACCGCAGCACTAAGAGAAGTAACCAAACTACTCAGTCGTATTATTGGGGGCGCGGGTGGGGGGCTTGGAAAGGTTGTGGCGGCAGCAAGCAGCAATAATACAAATCAATCATATTTGTATTGTTGCATATTGGATATGGGGGAGGAGATGACTAATGTCGATCGGCTGTTTTGCAAAAGCTGGGAAGGAGACACTCCGAGCTTGCTAGAATGTGCTTGCAGTTTTGACCGTAAAACCTTGTGATTCTAGTGGCCTTAAGGCTTTGCAGTGCAAGGGTTTAGAGTGTTGGATTAAGGGTTTAAGGACCCAGCCTTCATTTCATTTTCCATGTTTCTTGGATGGGAGACTTTTGTTTTCCAAGCTAAACCCCAAACCCCGCGTATGCACTTTTTGCCTTGTAAGGGAACCCAACAACTTCCCTTTTCTTATCGAATAACGGACTGTAATTTGTTTTTCTTTCCGTCACCACACTACAAAACAAGGTCTGTCAGACGGTTCCCTATGTCATCCCTTAATATGGACCTAGCTAATGTGATTAGATGCTAAGAGTTTTATTTTGGTCTCTTGTGTTTTGTAAGGTCTTGTGAATCTTATGTGCGTCCGCTGCCCCCTGCTCCTAGAAGCCCCACAGTACTTAAACAGCCCTAGCAGAATGCCTTCTACTTGTAAAGCTTTTTTAGCCCACAAGCACAGCCTTAGTCTTTCCTTAAGCTTGACACTCAGTGGTCTGTGAGGCACCTTTCCTGTAGCTCTCGCCTGAGCCTCTTTCTGTTCTTCAGGTCCGAAGCCGCAGCCTTCACCTTAGTGTTTGCGTGCTCTCGCTTAAGCCTGCTTTAGCAGCTGTCCCGCCAGGACAAGGCTACATGAATGATAGGCCGCAGCCTTGGCTACTTGTGCTCTCGCCTGAGCCTTTACAGCCTCGGCCTCCGAGGTCAGACCTTTCAAGCTGGTGCTCCTTTGAGGGCTTTGAAGAGTGAGCTGAGAGGGGCAAGGGGGGAGCTGAAGAAGCTTTAAGGGCTTGAAAGGTTGAAGGGGGGCTTGAAAGGTTGAAGGGGGGCTTGAAAGGTTGAAGGGAGGCTTGAAAGGGAGAGAGTGGCTGGAAGAGCTTGAAGAGCTTCCGCAGTGCTACGCGCGCGCTATCCGCCTACAACTGATAAAGCTGCAGCTTCTGCGAATGGGTGACCACGCAACTCGAAGGATGTGGAATGTCAAAATTTATTGGTGTTTGTGTCTGCCTTCGTGTTGTTGGTTTTTCACTGGTTAATTAGTCTGTACAATCTACATCTTTGGTCTGCCTCCAAGATGAACACTTGCAAATCCTTCAAAGAAGACATGCCAGCATTGTACAAAGCATAAGGCGCTAATGAAAGAACAGTTAAGCGCGTTACTACTTGCCGAGTTCTCTTCCATCTCTTTTTGCTTAGATCTATAGATATAGCAAGCGGCCAAGCACTGTCTGACGAAATTGCTCAGGAGCAGGGTTAAGAGGAGTCAGAACGAGTGCGCTAGAGATGTTTTTGCTGGCAATCTGAATTTCGTGACGCAATTTGCGACAGAGACCTTAGCGACTCAGTCTGGCCAGAGTCTGCGTTGTGGCGTTACTCGCTTGAGCCTCGGCTTCGAAGAAAAGGCTGAAGGGGATTTTTGAGGGTGGCTTAAAACGATTTTAACGAGCTTTAAAGAGGGAATGAAAAAGTGACGCAAGATTGAATACTTGCACAGCCGCCTTTCTGTCCGTCTACTGCGCACGTATTGTCTTGTTGGCTGGGACTAACTTGTCAACTGATACGCTGGCTGGTCAACATCAGGCATGCCAGAACAGTTCAGTAATTACAACCGAAGATAACGTTCCAAAATTAATTTCAAACCACGCGCAGCAACACATGCTGTCCTCTCGCTTGTCCAATGTTTGCAACGGCGGCGTGCACAATCAAACAACATTTCCATTAAAACATTTCTTGGAAATGTGGTCTTATTCGAGAAGTTCTCAGGGCCCATAAAAATCTTTCACACCTTAAGAGTATCGAGATCTAAGCCCCTAGAGAAGCCTGAAACTAAACTTGCGTTCACAAGAACAACTTTCGTACTTTTGGGTTCTTTCAGATGTCTGGAACGGGCGCCATTCTTGTGCAACTCCGGATTTCGCTCAATGCCTGCTGCCAATGGTATGATATCTTGATTTGCTCCCCAACTTCCTTGACAAGCGGCAGGCGTGATGCCGTTCAGTGTAGTGCTGCGCTTGATACAATGCGGAGCGTTGTGAACTTGCAAGAAAGACAGTTGCACGTGGTCATGCGCTGCGTGCTGTGATGGCAAGTGCATCTTCTCGCCTGTTGTTTTTGCCATCATGCAGTGCCGTAATGACTCTCGTGCTGTGGAGTGCCCGTTTTGCCATGCTGCCACTGGTATGCAAGCACGCTTGGGATGGCTTGTTACGTCATCTGACTCTGATTATGATGATGCCATCTTAGCATGCCATGCCCAAGAGAAAACTTCTTCTTGACCAAAGATACAGTGAAGGTTCTACCCGCCTGGATTTGGCTTCCTTCTTTCTGTAATTTACGTTTTAGGGTTTTAAATGGAGGTCTAGCTATTTTAGGGGGTTTAGGATGGGTTTGGAATGCATTTGAGGGGCTCTAAATAACGTATTTGGGGTATAGGTCCCGTTTCCAGCTAAACCCTTCTTAGCAAAATTTTGCGGCCTCTGCGCAAGACATCTTTCAATGCTAGGACCCTTTTCTTACGACGCTAGACTTAAAATGCTATTTGCCAAGGGAGAGAAAGCATTTCCAAGGCTCTGCAACGTATAGCTAAGTCCAGAGGCATCACACAACAGCGAATAAGCGGTTCTTACATCGCGTGTGCGCGGCGGTTCTGCTTCTTCTGGACTGCTTTCTCTAGCGTGCAGTTTCTGGGAAGAGACGCTTCCTCATCACGCTTCTCCATTTCGTGCTCGAGGTGTACCGAGAAGCAATCCGCATTATGAAAGTAGACGGGGTAATGACCCAAAGTGAAGGTTATTTGCTACGGCCCAACGTGGCTTTCTACGTGTCATTGCCCCTTGTGGCTTTCAGCATGCACCATTTTCGCGGTGAGTTCACTGTGTTGGGACTCATCGCACGCATCACTTGTCGACTCCCAATTAAAGCCACAGGTGGGATGCAAAGTCCGCCACTGTCACTGGAATGCGAAGCCCTTCAAGCCCTTAAAGCCCCCCCCGTGAAGGGTGCTTCTCATCCACCCTGGTGACAACGCTTTTTGCACCCTTTTTGGAGCAGGCACATTCTTGGAACGCTTTGAGGGCACATTAGCTTGCTGTTCCAAGTTATGGAGACGCTGGGAAACCTGAGTTCCACGCCTGAAGGCGTTGATAGGATAGAAGTGGAAAATGGGGAAAATTTTACTCATGTCATTCTGTTTTTCCCATTTTCTGCTTGCAATCTGTCACTTATTAGTTTCACAACATTACAGGTAGAATATCGTTTTTTGGATCTGGAAGTTATCACCAGTCATGGGGACACTACAAATATTATCTTGAAGGCCGTTATCTTCGGCTTGGGTAAGTCTGTCTACTTAGTGCGTCAAGCGTTAATGCGATAGATTACAAGTTCATTGTCAGTGAATCAATGAGCTGATCGCCATAAGAGACACGGAAGTGGGTTCCTTACTGAACTCGCCGGCTGTGGCCCGGAGTGCATAGCGTGCGCTGGCGACAGCCGGTTGTGCAAGCAAAGCTCACTCCGAGTTTGCGCTACCTGTGATCTGAAAAAGACCGACCTTTGCATAAGTTGAGTTATAGAGTGAAAGAATATTGTGACGTATTGAATGTTTGTTTGGATGATGAAATTTGGAATCATGATAACGAAGAAAGTGCTCTTCTACTACTGGACAGGGGTAGTGGGAGGTTGCGCTACTGTGATGTTAGGCATGTAAATGCGGGGGAGGTGTGTATGATTATGTTAAGCCAGCTGAGTGACACTGTGCAACACTTTTGACAGCTCGTTTTGTGTTTTACAAGTGCTTCATGGAACCAACCCATGTAGCCTAAGTAGTTTATGCAAGCGGGGGAGTTTTTCGTACCCGGGGGGAGGGAGTAGTAGCGTGCTGTAGGAACGTTCGTGCTCCGAGTGCATCCGATAACCAAAGCATCCGCGCCCCAAACCATAATAACATTCGTGTTCCGAGAGCGTCCGATAGCTAGAACATCCATGCTCAAACAATAGTAACGTTCGTGTTCCCAGAGCATACGGTAACCAGAGCATCCATGCTCAAACCATAATAACGTTTGTGTTCCCAGAGCATACGGTAACCAGAGCATCCACGCTCAAACCATAACAACGTTCGTGTTCCGAGTTCATTTTTGTAGAAGACAATAACCAGAGCATCCATGCCCAGACCAGAACCAGATGCTGTGTGGCAACAGATCAAGTTGTAGGTGTCCAATGGTTTGCGATCGCCAGCTTTTGCTCGCCACAGGCAAGACCCTGAAGCGAAAAGCGCGACTCTTACACAAGCTTGTCACAAGCAAACGTCTGCAATCTCAGCTTGAAATCCTTGCAAAGTACTCCAGAAAGCCGGCGCCCAAAATCTTGCCGAAAACTAAAAAAAACAAAACGCGACACCTTTTTTCTATTGCTCCATCTCAAAATTTGATGGCTCTCGTAGCACTCCAGTACCTCGGCCTAATTATGAGGGTGCGGTTCGCCCCCCGTGGGGTAGTTTATGGATGCCGCCAAGGAGTGGCCGCTCACACAACACATGTGTGAATGCAGTCCTCGTTTAAGCTGACTAGACTCGTTTGGCGCGCCGCAAAGCGGCAAAGCAAAGCAAAAACAACCTTTGTTGCAAGCTTTGTCCTCACGTGTGAAGATGATCATGACTCCCCTGGCTTAGCCTTGCCTTACGTACCCTTCGATTCAGTCTTCCTAGCCAGCCAGCCCGCTGTCTGGTCAGACACCTGGGAACACGCTTGTTCCCATAGCTGTCGTCTCAGCCTAACTCAGCCTTTTCTTGAAAAGTAGCACGCTTGCCACAAGCTACCGCCCTCGCCTGGGCCTGGCTCACGCGAGACAATGCGCCCGTGCACAAGTCAGAATCCTAGCCCTCTCAGGCTAGCCCGAACCCGCTGAGTTCAGATCTTACCTCAGTTTCACCAAGCCTGGACTTTGAGTTTAGCCAAGTTTAGCCCAGAGTACTCTGGTTCGTGCAGTTTCATATGGGGCCGAAGGGATATGCCTGTGAGCTTGAAGTCTTCCAGCCTTCAAGCCCCCTGGAACTCTACATTCAGAGCAGTCCAAAGGAAAAGAGAGTACCGCGTCTCTTGCAGCTTCTTGTGGCAGGTTTGGACAGGAGCAATGCAACCACGCAGAACATTGATGCTCGGGCTTAAAGTAGGCATGAATGGATATGACTTACACCGCGAGAATATTTTCCTGTGCGTACGTACAACCCTACAAGCCTGAGTCGCAAGTGCATGTTTGATGGCTTCTTGACATGTTGGTCACAATGCAACAGCGTTTTGTCTCACCGTGAGTTTTGTGCTTACTTGGTTCCATACAGATCAGCGTGCACATTATGTTGGCTGAGCACCCAAACGGAACAAATACGCAGCGGTCTCGGGGCGAACAGACCTCGCGTCTGTAAGAGCTGTTTCATGTCAGCTCTAGCTGAAAATTTCCATGGGATCTCGGGTGGTTCCAAGAGGAGAGACCCCAATATACAAAAGCGATCCGCATACGAGACTGTTGGTTGCAAACGTCGCTGTTTGTCATCTTTCCATCTTACGTCGTGTTTTTCCCATGACATCACACTTGTGCATATTTGTCGCTTAAACAAGAAATAAAAAGCTCTTAACTTTAACAACCCATTGATGCGGTGAATTAAGCGGGTGTCGTGAATGAGTCCTTAGCCCGGTGATATTGGTTGGTGATCAAAACAAGAGGCTTTGTCGGATTTATTGTGATAGTTTCAGGTTTCAATTTACGTTGTGCTTTGCGGAGTCCCGTTGTGTGGTTTTGCACATGATTGTGCAGCAGGTGCTCAAGCGCAAAACTGGGGATGCTGAAGGGTAGCTATTCCGTCCCCTGTCCTTGTGCGATGTCTGCGAAGGTATGCCCTGTGCCGTTCCAAAGCTGACGGCTGTGGAAGCTGCCATTTGTGGCTTGGTACCCGCACTAGCAATTGATTTGTAAAAACTTTGCGGCTTGGCAATAGTGTAGCTGTGTGCTTTGGCATGTGTGAGGGTCTGCATAAGATTCATTTGAGTTTTGGCTTTATGATTTTTTGGTGGCAATGAACCCCAATGAAACTTCCAGATTACATGTGGCATGTGATTTTGTGCAGTGTGTGGATCATCATGGTTTCGTTGTTGCACGAAGAAGAACAGATTTGAACACGCTGCGAAGCCAACATTCCAAGACCACATTTGCAAGAAAAACTTGTAAATACGAATTTGCAAGTTTTGTAGTATTCGCGGATTATTTTTTTATCTTAATGGGCCATTTTCCTTATATTGCGTGCACGGCGCCATAAACATAATTTTTGTCAGGCCCTTACATCTTCCACACGTCATGCAATCAAGACCCTAGTCATCCCAAAGCTTTGGTGTGTACATGCTACCCAAAAGCCGTTGTCAGAATTACTTGTCAGCCCCGCCTCTGTTGAAGCAAGGTCCTGGTCATCTCATGTTACTACAGCGAATGATCCTCAACAAGTGAGTTTTCAGGCGGGGTTTAACACAAGAGGTACAACGATTCTCGCTTAGGGATTTGGAATTTGTGCGTTTTTTCCGGCGTCTTATTGGGGGTGTTACCGCGGGAGTGCTTCCTCTGCTGTTTCAATTGTTTTGGAGCATGCAGGGTCGTGGCATTTGTGGGATGTGCAGGATGGTGTATTACTGTTCTTTCGACATGAATTGGATTGTTTTTTGCGGAGTCGCTTTCCCCAAACCCAGCCAAGATCAAAACGATTCAAGGCTTCTAGTTTGTTAGCCTGAGGTGACTTTTGCCTGTGATGCTTGGGCTGTTTGCCAGGAGATCCCATATTATCTACGTGTCCTGGCTCCTTCATGAAGAATGTTGTAAGAAATTGCTACCACTTCTGTTGACGCAGCGTTCGCCTAATTTTAGGAAACTAACGATTTTCATGACACGTTTCAATGCCTAAGGACGGGCTAATGCACAGATGTAACCATGCGGGCCGTGCATTCTGATTATAGTCCCCCTTAAGTAGATAGAATATGGAGTATATGGGGATCTTATTCTAATATACTCAAAGCCATATTCTATCTACTTAAGGGGGACTGTACCCAAGCAGGTGCAGTGCTGCTGCCCGTTGATCCCGGTGGTGCTGCGCCGCCGCAAAGCTGGGACCAATTCTTTGAAGGCCCAGGCCGCCGGCAGAATATTGGGATAACATGGGATTTAGGGTTTAGGGTTTAGGGTTTAGGGCAATGTAGGTTTATATAGGGACAATGGAAAAGAAAATGGAAACTACAACATTCTAGGGACATTTTATGATTATGCTTGAATTTGTCCTTGAAGGCTACCTACTACCGTACTGTCTGAATGGCTTGATACTTTTTCAAAATCATGGGACACCAATATAGACCCCCAAATACTAACATCCTTAGTGTAGGGACGCCCAAAATGGTACCCCTAATTTTGGGAGGCTTTCACTTAGCAACGGACTTAGTTGGAGGGCCCGGGCACCCTGGTCAGGGCTGGGATGGCCACTAATGACAGGGGTGGTAGCAACATTCCCCGTGGAGGCAGTCCTTCTTTCCAGTGGAGCACGTCGTGGGAGGTTGCCTTCAGAGCCCATGGTCAAGTTGGAGATTGTGTTGACCGAAAATCTGCCACGAGATTCTGGGTCCAAGCTTGATGTTCTGCTTGCCAGCAAGGCTCGGTGTGTTCAAGGGTCAAAGTCACTGGCCCCATTTGGCCTTTGGGCCCGCGTCTCTGCCGCAGCTTGGCCTCCGAAGCTTCATGCGTGAGGGAAAGCCTGCCGTCCAAAATGCCGCTGACAAGTAGCCTGAATGCTCACACGCTATGCGGTGATAGCACTTTGTAGCATGTCTTCAGCTGGCACCACTGCATGCAGTGCCTCACAGCCGTTGTGAGGCTCGAGGATGCGGAGTGGTTGCTCGAAACTTTTCCAACGATTTTAATTTTGAGGTATGCCCTCATGCAGTCCAGGTTGGTTCAAGGTCAAGCAGCCAAGCATTGAGCACAGAAAGATGCTTAGCATCAAGGCTTGGGAGAAATCACGAAGCCCGTGCTCGCTGTAATTGCCTGGCCCAGGCTTTGCTGGGTTTGCTTGGCATTTCTCGGCCTTATATGTCCAGTGTGAGAATGGCATGCCAGCGCCTGATTTTCTAACAGCTCGACATGTGAAGCCTTGTTAAAATTATGGTAACCTGCTATACTGGAGAATGAAGTGGTAAAGGAAATAGACAGTGAACTGGAACCTGAGGGTTTATCTTGTAGTTTCCATAATTGGGGGCCCCAATATAGACCCAAAAATACTACAACCCACCGCCGAAACTGCGGGTTCATAAGACATCCCTGCAGACAGGCCTCGTGTTCCAGACACTCGGCGAGTTGCCTTGATGTCTACATTCCATGTGATGATAGCGCGTTGTAGCTAACGTAGACCCCTGATTAATAAACCCTTCCCAATAGAGATTAGAATAGGAAACCTAAGATCTAGGACCTCGAAAGGAAGCGGTTAAATTTGATCACGGGACCACAGTATTGTAGCTTGTCCCCAGCAGGCTGCAAGGAGGCTGGAGGATTATCCGGAGCTGTCAGGTGAGCTGATTCCTTTCCACAACCTCATGCGCAGCCAGGCATTGAAGTGTAAGCTCAGGTAGGCTCCGGCATCTAGAAGCAAAGTTGATGTCCAAACTGACTTCAGAAGCTGTGTGTTCGGATGCGAACTTGCTTGTTCAGAGCCAGACCCCATGCCTGGCAAGCCTGGACCATTCTGTGTCGTGGGGGAGTGAAGTGCAGGATAGAGCTGCAGGTAATTGGTGAAATTAAGCCGGATGGTCGATGGTTGCCGTAACAGATGCGCGTTTCATTCACCTCACAGGTCTGTCTTGCAGTCTCCACCTGACTTGATACAAGATCAGCGAAGAATTCAGCAGTGCATTCCATTGTCTTGACACATTTCGCCCCACCCTTCATCATAGGTAGATGTTCCTAACTGCTGCCGGTGAGCTCTGTGTCTTTATCTATCTGAGGGCAGAACGGATCGCACGCACAGTCTGGCTTCCTGCGCTTGACGCTGCTTCGAGCAAGGTCCTCCGCGGCTGCCGCACCCGTACGAACTTCGAGTGTCTATGCGTTCACAGGCCCACGCACACTTCCCAAGAGCAGAAATACCAATCGGCTGGGCTGGTAATGGATGCGCTTGCAGCACTTGCAACAGTTGCAGCTCTAGAGATGGCAATGGGCTCGCAGCTGTGGTTGCCTGCAATTAACACAAAGCATGACAGAGAACCCATGACCAATCTCTGCAAACTTTCAACCCTACATCTTAAAGCCGAAACCCTAAGCAAGCGGGAGGGGTGGATGTCCCACCAAGGCGTTTGACGAGGTAGATCCTATAGGGACAGGTCAAGTAAGAACCTTTGGTTCCTTTGTGTACTCCTCCTTTAAGGAGTGCTGCTTAGGAGCGGTGCCCTATCCGTGGATCTACCCTGTTTGAAGTTCCCTAGCAAGCCGAGCAGACCCTTACCTTGTTTGCAGCCATCCGTCTTGCAGGGATGTGGCTTATCAGAGCATATGTTTGAGGCGGTGTGTCTTTATGCCTGGCAGGAAGCCTTCTGAGTGTTGATGCAAGTTTGGCAGACACCTTTCAACCCCAAACCCTCAACCCTGAACCCTAGACCCTAAAGTAGCCGGGCACAAAGCGATCTGGCAGGTGATTCGCAGACTGTCAATGACACATGTAACTTTCTCCATTGCCTTTGTGGCCTGTAAACTGTCCTTTGACATGGCCGTCAGAGGCGTGTTGGCAGTTTCGTTTCTTGAGTTCGGACAGTTGGTAGCGCCTTGCAGAAGATCCGTGAGAGAATGATAGCTACCAGAGCGACCTGACATTGTACCAGCAGAATTGGAAGTCTTTGGTGTTTCTTCGGATGCGATTATGATGAGGTAGAGGAGTTCATGCCTTACACATCATCCATTCTACCGCGGTGAACAGCATGCACTCTCTGGGAAAAAAGAATGCTTGCGCGTACCGTCTTGCATTTGACGTGTGCTCATTCTCGGCATGTGGGTTCACAGGGCGTAAGGCACCCGTGTCTCAAACATGTCTCTAACCTTAAGCACAGCATGCCTTCGGCCCAAATGAAGCAGTAGCTTTCACGCTGCAACGGCTGTCCATTTCTTGAAATCAGATGCAGCTTATCTGAGCGGAGGCCAGTGAAGCTCTTCTGCATGCGCTACCTCGTCCTGGGCCCTCCCTCCTTTTCTCACTTCTCCGCTGCACACCTCAGGTACATTCCTCTAAGTTCCTGTAGGTTCCTGTATGCTCCCATTGGCGTGCCAGAACCGGTCGCATGACCTTGTGGAGCTGGGAGGTGGACCGGCCATTATGCCGTATCCTGTGTTGCCCGCAGTTGAAGCTTCATGCAGAGCCTGTGCGCAAATTCCAGTGCACGTGGTGGATGCAACTCCGGGTCCCAGGCCTTAGAGGCAGTGAGGGTTGCAGAGGCTCCAACTTTGGTCTGTTGGGTAAGCTCCAGAGGGCAGGTCTGAAGTGGGACCTTGGAAGGATGGCACCGAAGCCTGCAGCCTGCCATGCCTGCAAAGTTTGATGTAGGATTCAGGGTGTAAGGTTCAGGGTTCAGGAGTTTGGCTTTCATTTGAGCTGCGGGTCTTGCCGTGGAATTGCTGCAGTGGCCACGACACTTTTGATGGGAGAGCCATTGAACTGAGTTAAGCTGCGCCTCAATCACCTGTGTGCAGTGCAGGTAGGGCAGCAGACATGCACCCCGAAACCTACCTGTAACCCCAATTACCTAGAGTTTTCTGGTTTATACCTTCTCAGGAAGCGGCACGCGCAGAAGAGCCAAACTTGTGTCAGACTTGCTAGGGACATCCTGCAAGACACCACAGTGATGGAAGTGAGACCATGTTTTGTTGTCCCCATCTAACTCCTATGGATGCAGGTGGCATGTGCCGGCATGCACACTTATTTTGAAGGCCATTCCAAATTTTCTGCGGATTGGTAGATGCCGCAGTCCCAAGTTTCTAACTAGGTTAAATTCCATTGCCATGACAGGTCATCCGGTCCGGCAGGAACGTGCTTGTGAATCTCCAGATACCCATTACCAACCCTGAATCCCTAAGCCCCCTAAGGCCCCTGAACTCTGAACCCTAAGGACCACCTCGAGAAGCAGAGTTGTGTTGAATAGCCGATGCTGTGCACAAGGAGCCAATGACAATGAGGGAACAGCAGCAGTCACGCTATTCCCCATCTGACATACATTGGTACTTATTCCGGCTCTTGCTTCATTTGTACTTGCCTCCATTTGCTCAGACCACCCTGAACCTAAAATCCTCAACCGCCTTCAAGTATTTGGCTGGATCTTTACAGAGCTTGGCTTTCTCAAGCCAGCCACGTGGAAGTGCTCGCTGAGCAGCATTCCTGGAATCGGCGTGGCCAAGACCCCAAAAAATGGAAACACGCGAAGAGACCGCTGCGAGGACTCCTTCAGTTTCAGTCGTTCCGATATGAGCTTGAGCGTGTTGAGTAGCTGTACGGCTGGCTTCATCCAGCACGAAATCTCTCCACGAAATCCGCAGCACCTCACCTCCTTGCGCACATTCAACATGATGCGGTGGCACTTGAACAGACAAGCACAACGCAGCGGCGATTGTCTCTTTGCTGGGTGCTACCGCCATGCCATGATGATGGTGGCTACACGTCACCAGATCTTTGAGCCAGTTGTCGCCGTAAGCCTTCCAAAAGGAGAATCATAGCTTCAATCCCGTCCACGAGCGTGCACGTCCGCCAGCAGGAATCTTTGATGACCACAGGCCCGCGCTGTCGCAGTGCTTCTGTGCTTGCAAGCCCAGGAGACCATTCATCAGAGCCCCAGTCCTTCCTTTCCAAATTTAAATCGTGGTTCGGATTGCAAGTGATTGTACGAGCATGCGCTGGGGAAGTGCTTGCCGACAAATGCTTCGAAGCAGCCGTAGAAGCACCCGGAGCCAGCGCTGATGCGAGTTGG
>CAJNIZ010008652.1:0-14369 GCA_905231905.1 Symbiodinium pilosum
GCTCCATTCTAATAGGGGTATGCAAAAACCGGTTCAGCCAGTGGTCGTGGAGATTAACTTTTCGCCGCCATCGGCGATGTGCGGCGTCGGAACCGCTGTCGCCGCGAGCAGGACACGGATCGTGATCTTCGAATGTAGCAGGGGTTCATGCCTACACGTGTGGGGTTTATGGAAGAACACAAAGGCTTAAACAACTGAAAACGGTCCTGTGGGGCCGATGTTTGGAGGTGTCCCGGCGGGCCCACAAAGCCGACTTTCTTGACCCAAGAAACCCCCCACAATTCCCCGAGGCGAGGTATTGAAGGAACAACCAAAAAAACAAAAGAACGGGACCGCCGCTTCAGGGGCCTTCAGGGGCCTTCAGGGGCCTTCGGGGCCTTTCAGGGACCTTCAGGGGCTTTGAGGGCCTTCAGGGGCCTTCAGGGCCTTCAGGGGCCTTCAGGGGCCTTCAGTCGGGTTTGAGGAGCATGAAAGTGGCCGCCTTGAGTCCCAAAGAGATGGCTAAACTTCGTAATGACTTGGATGACCAGTATGGTTTAGGGTTTAGGGCCAAGTTGGTGAAGTTTGTGATCACCCTCGGCCCTAAGATTGACCGGCACGAGGCGCCATGCAGATTGATCAAATGGCGTCGCGGCGTCAGCCAAGAAGGGTGCTAGTGCTATGCTCGTAAATCAGGCCTCGTCAAAGACGGGTACGGCTAAGGCCAAGACCAAGCGCGTGAAGCGCGGATTCCAATGCCACGTTGCCAGCCTGAACTTCAGGCAGACATCCTAGGGGAAGGGCTTTGGCGAGCAGTATCCATGCTTTGGGGGGTCTAGCGTTTGCAAGGGCTTGGGAAATACATTATATAGCTATCAAGCAGGATTTTTCCAGGTGGCGAACCCTGTGGTTCCCGGTTCAAGTTGGAGTTGGGGGTTGGGGTTGAAGGAGTTCTCGCTACTGCCTGTAGACCACACCCGAAGCCCTAAGCCTCACCAACAGAGCCAGCCGACATAGCCCAAGCATAAGCTAATCCCCTCCCAGAATCAGGAAGCCCCAGGACTTCCGGAATTCTAAATACGCACAATACTGAGTGCTATTATTGTGGGGGAGCGGGGGAGGGCTTGGTAGGGGAACTGGAGTAGCAGGACCTACATGTTACAGGGAGCGCCGGCTGATTCCTTCGACTGAGAACATGATGTGAATACATGTTACATGAACAGAAGCTCCTTCAGTTCCTATACCCAAGGCAAACGTATTCCTGAGCACCTGCTGACAAACGTGTAGTTGCATAGCTATCTGCGTGGGTATATGACTTACTGGGGATGAGTAGGGAGTAAGGGAAGATATCACGTAGGGTTTAGGGTTCAGGGAATAAGGGAATGTACTCCCTACATAATCCATGTGTACTATATTCCCTTATTCCCTACTAACCCTAAATCTAAACTCCATGTAACACATAATATATTTTCCTTATTCCCTACTAACCCCCACTAAACTCCCTTGGGACTTAGCTTGGACCTTAGGCCCTTAATCCTTTGGGATTCCCTTATTCCCCTATTATAGGCACCTAAGGGTTTACCCCTAGTAGGGGTCCTAAGTGCCACGTAGTAAATGAAGAAATATGATAGCTCTTGGCGAGCTGCTCTGTTGCGCGGTCAACCCGTTGGCATTCGAGCTCCTAACATCATGCGCCCTAAGGCCCGTAAAGAAGCTTCCTCCTTCTTAGTCTTACTGGGGTTTAGCAGGAAGTAGGGTGTGTATATATATATATATAAAAATTCTATTCCCTACTAACCCCCAGTAAGTCAACTGGTCATCACAAGAAAGAAATCTACATGTTAGACAGTACCCTTCCCTTCAACTAATCCCCTAAACCCTAAACCCTAAAAGCCTAAACCCTAACCCCTAAACCCTCAAGCCCTAAACCCTAAACCCCTAAACCCTAAACCTTAAACCCTAAAGCCTAAATCCTAAACCTCTAAACCCTAAAGCCCCAATCCTACAGGAATTCTCCTATGGTGCTGCTTTAGCGGCCTGCGAGCGCGGCCATCAATGGCTGCGTCTCATCTGCCGTGAAGAACAAGCTAGCAATTTTCAGGGTTTCATTGGGTGTAGAGGGTTTATAGGGTTGAGGGTAAAGGGTTTAGGGCTTTGGGTGTAGAGGTTTAGGGTTTATAGGGTTGAGGGGTTGAGATTTTGGGCATGTCATCACTACAACAGGGCTATGAGGGCTTTACGGCCTTTACGGGGGTCATGACGACGCACTTAGTAGGTGTTATAGGAGTCATCTGAGCAGAGTTAGCCAAGTGTTTCAATTATGTAAGGTTGCTAGGACTACGACTCATCATGTCGCCTCCCCAAACACCCGTGTCCGAGGTGGGCATTGCATTTGCTCAATGACATGGACGACACCAAGGCAAGCCAAAAAGTCAAGGGCTGCAAACAGTAGAGGGGGTTTAAAGAGCAGACTTGTGTGAGGGTTTTTTGATTTCTGCGATGGTTCGAGCATAGTTTGTGTTGAATGCGCTGAAATTCAATAGTTCAAGGATGTACGCAGGGTGTAGGCCACCATCTAGGGTTTGCCTGACTCAGAGCCCAGAGATTTAGGGCTAAGTAGTTTAGGGCACAAAAATTCTTCAAAGCTTGCATTCTCTGGCAGGACTCTTCAAGAGCTGCTCAGGCCATTCCTAATGGGCTTGGAAATGGCCACAACATGTTACCTCGCCACCCACCCTCCTCCTTGTTATGGAATTTATGAAACCCTAGGGCTCCAGCTACCTTAATAATGGGTTCTGGGCTCTATATACCCTATAGTTACATAGCGCAGTAATCAGTAAACCAATATCTAGGCAACTGAGAGCCTTGAGGAAACACATGCAGCCAAAATCCCTTTCAGCACTGTCAGGACATCAAGTTCTCAGAATCTACTGGCAGATTGAAGGCGGTTTAGGGTTTAGGTTTTTGGGTTTAGAGTTTCGGGTTTGGGGATTGGGGTTTGGGGTTTAGGGTTTAGGGCCCCTTCGCCCCGAGTCCCTTAACCTAACCTCCTTCACCCCAGAAGCGTGATGCTAAACCCAAATCTGACGCCTGGAGCTCGTTGCAGACCGGGCGGGTTGCTATTAAGGAGTTTAAATAATACCCATTATAGTAACTTGATTTAAGTTCCTTAACAGTAACCCAGGTTACGGAACACCCTTGCAATTTCGTGAAGCCTTTAAAGAGTAAGCTAGCCTCCCAACATCCCCAAGCCATCCCCCAAAACTTTCACCCGAAACTCTAAACCCTGAACTGAACGTGGTAAGCCCTTGACCTACAACCTACAACCAGCTACCCGAAACTACCCCAAACTAACTTAAACCCTAGGGAAAAACATCTTAAACCTTAAACCCCCAACCTTGAACCCTAACCCCTAACCCGAACCCCTTTGAGTGCGGCGGAAGGTGCCAGCTTCACAAATTTGCTTCAACTCGGCCATCAGTGCTTGCGAGAGCCTGGCCGACAGGAAATGGGTGTAGGGTTCAGGGTGTAGGGTTTAGGGGAATTCCATGATGGAGAATCGGATGGAAAAGAAAGTGGAACATGAAAACGAACTGAGCTTATATACTATAGGGGCCTAAATAGTCACCAGCATTATGGCGCCATATTCCTTATACAATTATAGTATATGGTACCTCAAATGGACCTCACAATGATATTGGTAATTTATTTAGGCCCCTGTAGTAGTTTGTTATCGGGCTTAGGATCTTCCCGAATTGGGGGCCCATTTCTGGTGGTCCCCCTTGATAAGGGTTGTAGTGGTTCGGGGTCTATATTTGGGCCCCGTATTTCTGGGAATCACCAAATGGGAGATGATTTAGGATCTGATGAATAGATTAGGTTGTAGGGATTGGGGATTTGCAGTCCTGAAGCTTTGCCTCGTGCTCACATCCCGCAAGTCCAGCGGTAGAAGGATAGCAGGGTCCCCAGGAAGGGTTCACTAGAGATCACGTAGCGAAAGCTCCCGATTAGTGAGCTTCCTAAACCCTAAACCCTAAACCCTGAACCCCTAAACCTTAAACCCTAAACCCTAAACCCAGGTCTCATGGGCTCATCCACCTGGGCAACCAGAAGTACAGCCATCAGTCCTCCAGATACGTTGCAAGTGGAGTTAGAGTCCTTATTCCCTATTCCCCGTATAATGGAGAATCAAATGGAAAAGAAAATGGAAAATGAAATGGAGTGGTTTAGGGGTTTAGGGATTTAGGGACTATACATCACCGACGTGAGTTACGCATGAAGCTCTAAGTAAAGGGACGCTATATCAAAAGAGCTCTGGGCCCTTGGGATCCCTTTAGACCAAGATCTACAACATTCAGGATGCTCTGCTCACATCAAGTGGAGAATGAAATGCTAGCTGGGGCTTATCGGGATGTCTATACCCATAAACTTGTATGTCTACGATTCGATGAGTTTAGGTTGGATACTGCCCCACTCATTGACAGTTGGATAATATTCACAGTATCAATATATAGAGACCTTAATATGACCCCTATCATGGAGTGTTAATGGGTGGGGGCAGGACCCAAAGTTTCGGGATCTCTGGGTTTAGCAAAATCGGGCACGGGGCCATATGCCACCCAACCTTAAGCTATACAGGGACCCTGAAACTTTAGGGTTCAGGGTCTAAACTCCTTGTGGGGGGATTATATAGGAGGTTATATAGCGTTTAGGGTGCAGGGTTTGAGTTTAGAAAGCTTGAAAACCGCAATGTTCGCGAATTTTCTTTATTCAGTTATAGTATAGCGTACGCCGGGGTCTTATTCTAATCGCCAAGGCCTCTACATACATTCCGCACTCTGTTTTCCAATAAGTTCTCTATTAGTTCAACTATTTGCACTCCCTAGACTCCGACGCGGAACCTGAACCATACTTGGAGGGTCAGGGGTACTTGGTAATTAGATGAATAACCCCTGTAACCCGTACAGTAGCCATATAGTGGCCCTGCTTATCCCCATTATTCTACTTAGTAAGTCGCCTTGATCCTCCAAGTAGGGGCTCGGGCTACAAGGTGGGATTGAATCACCGCCCCACCGAAACCTTCCGAAATTCCTGAAGCCATTTGAGGCCTAGACTTCCCCAAGCCCCAATGCCCCTAAAAATCCTCAGAACCAGAGACACCATACAATGACGGGTTTAGGGTTTCGGGTTTCGGGTTTAGGACACCATACAATGACGACATCCGAAGCTCCTAAGCTTATACTTATCATCCCCATATGCCCTACAAATCCCTTTTTATCCCAATATGTCCCTCAACAAGGCTTCCTCTCTCTTCCTATATACACATGAATATATGTGTGTACATATACATACCAGTAGTTATTATGCCCTAAACCCTAACCCCTAAACCCTAAACCTACATCTATATCTATACATATATGTGTGTCACTACATTAAACTCTTCAAATGCTGCCCAAAAAGAGCTGAGGAAGCTCCGGAAGTGGGAAGTTGCCCTACACCTGCTGGACGCCATGGTGGCCTGGCTGGCCTTAGAGCTTAGGGTTTAGGGTTGGGTTGAGGGTCCAGGGTCTAGGGTTTGAGTTAAGGGTTTAGGGTTTGAGTTAAGGGTTCAGGGTTTGAGTTAAGGGTTTAGGGTTTGGGGTTCAGGGTTTAGGGTTTACGAGTATAGGGTTTAAGGTTTAGGATTAGGGTTAGGGTGTAGGGGTTAAGGTTTAGGGTTTGGATTTAGGCTCTAGGGTTTGGGTTTAGGGTTTTGGGTTTTGGGTTTAAGGTCTATAGGGGTTAGGATTAGGGTGTAGGGCCTAGGCTTAGGGTTTAGGGTTTACAGTTTCGGGGCTTGGGTTTGGGGCCTAAATCGTGCGGGTCTTCGGGGCTTCAGTTAATGTAGGGTTGAGGGCTTAGTTTTGGGCTGAAGGGTCGATTGCCGATGCCCGTTACCCCCCAAACCCTAAACCCTAATCCCTAATTTTTGAAATTCCTCATCTAAGCCTGATGTACCCTCATATCCGAACCTCAATCCTGAAGCCTACATGGTAGTTTCCATTTTCTTTTCCCCCTATATACTATAGTAGTTTCCATCTTACTTTCCATTGGCCCAGTACAACCCTAAAACTTAAACCCTAAAACCCCAAACCCTAAACCCTTAGCCCTAAGCCCTCTCCCCTTCAAGGGGGGCACCTGCCAAATTTTCGGAAGCCCCCAAAGCAACGCTCAGCCTCGGCGTCGCCTGCTGCCCGACGCCTTCGCCTACAACGCGGCCGCGAGCGCTTGCGGCGCCGCGGGCTGCTGGGAGAAGGCAACGGTTTTGGGTTAAGGGTTTTTGGGTTCAGGTTAAGCCCATGAAGCCCTACATGAGCTAGAGTTCAGGGTTAAAAGGTTCAAGATTTAAGTCTCAGGATTCAGAATCTAGCGTTTCAGGCTTCAGTTAAGGGTTGAGGGCGTCTTGTGAGTACGTAAGGCTTTAGCTTCAAGGTTCGGCGTATATACCGAAAAACTCTCAGGCTTTGTAAGCCGCGCTGTCGGAAGACAAGAATGCAAACCCCATAGCTGCAAGCCGCACGCACTGAAATGGTAATCCCTAAGCCCTACATGGTACTTTCCCACAATGGGCGGACCCCCATGTAGACCCAACGATATTAGAATCCTTGTTATAGGGACCCGCAAAAGGTAGTACTAATTTCGGGACACCCTATCCCCGAAACCCTATTCCCTAATCCCTAAACCCTACATAACCCCCATGGAATCCCGATATCCCCCTAACCCCATATCCCACTATGCAACCCCTGTATAGCCCCTACAACCTATAAACCCTAACCCCTGAACCGTAAACCTACAACACTAAGCCCCTGCAACAACTTTCAAGAAACTCCTAACCCTAAGTCCTAAATAACCCCTATGGAACCCATATATCCCCCTAACCCCTTTTTTTCGCCCCTACAACCCTAAACCCTAGCTCCTACATCCCGTTTCAAGAAACTCCTAACCCTGGCCCTAAACCCTGAACCCTAAACCCTAAACCCTAAACAACCCCAAACCTTGGCTCAGGGAGCTGTAGCCTGGGCCTAGGAGGTCCTTAGCCTAAACTCCTGAAACCCCTAGGTTTAGCCAGGTTTGGGGTCTTGAGGGTGTACCTGAACCCCCAAAAGTATGTAAAATAATGGCCCTAAACCCATAATAATAGCCATAAAGGCCATTGTTTTACCTACTTTTGGGGTCCAGGTAAGGTTTAGAGTCGAGGGTTTAATATTTAGGGTTCGGGATTTCGGGTTTATGGTCTAGGGCTTAGGGTTTGGGAGTGGGGTTTAGGTTTAGGGTTTTGAATGAATTCTAGGTTTAGGGTTTGGCATTTTGGATTTGGAGTTTAGGGTTTGGGATTTGTGTTCTAGGGTTTAGACAGAGCTAATTCGTGGAAGGCGCTGAGCATCTTTGCTTTTCGCACTGACCCGGATGCGGTGGCATACAATGCACTTCTCACAGCCTTCGAGCCTTTCGTCTCATTCTAGTGTAGGGTCTAGGGTTTGTGGCCATGACATAACGATTCCATGCGAGAACTGTGTGGGATAACCACATCTTCATACTTTTCAACTGGGCTGTTGCCAGAGCCTCTCAAGCCCCACAAACCTAAACCCCAAGCCTTAGACCCTAGACTTTCTGGTGCTACCAATTCCCCACTAAGAACCAGTAAGTAAAACCTAGACCTGGAGAACTAAGGACGGCCTCACAGTGGCGTCGCGCGCTAGACTTCATAGACCAGCTGCAGCAAGGCTTTGGGAAAAGGGTTTGTTGTAATGAGTCGGATTAGTGGATTATGGTTTAGGGTTTAGGGTTGAGGGTTTATGGCACATATTGCGTAGCGTAAGGGTGGGTCAATCCCCCACCTAGTAATGGATACTACGAACGACTATTGCAGGTATATTCATGCCCTATTGGCTCCATGTTCAGGCGCTGTAGGGGGATTGACTTAAGTAATGAGAGGATACTGGTAACCCAATCCCTCACGGTTAGTGCGCCCTGATTTTCATAAGACTATAAACGATGCTAGTTTCGGAAGTTGATTTGCCAGAACCCATGTCAGTTTTTGCCACCCAGATGCTACATGGGCTCTGGCAATTCCAACCGATAACTATATGAAAGTCATGGGGTATACTTATTCTCGAGGGATGGGGCTCCCCGAATCCTCTTGTTGAACCTCTAGCTTGAGTTCAGGGCCCCAGAGGAGACGTCCTGTCAGAACTGGACTTTGGCGGCTATCGAAAAGGCTGGTTTCCATTTGGGTCCCGACTACGATACGACCCCGAATATTTAGTAGTCCCCCTTAAGTAGATACAATACGGGCTATATGGGGATCTTATTATGGTTTATGGTCAAATCCATATTTAATCTCATTACTTAAGGGGACTATAGGTACCCGTAGGGGACCACCAGTTTGACAATTTATCACGTGTTGTGTAATTGCATGGTCATGGAGTGTGTGGCCGTTCCAGGAGCACCTTGACCTACAAGCATCTTGTTTTGCAAAGTCGTCGTGACGCCGTAGTGGGTTCAGGATCTGCCGAGTTGCAAGGGGACATTCTCAAAACTTCCCATACGCCTTCAAGGGGGATGCCAACAGGCTCTTATGATGGTATACCCCAGGGGTCGTTAGCGGCCCGTCGATTTTGAAAAACTTGGCAGGCGCAGGCTCTGCAGGACCCGACATATACCTGAGCCCTTCGGAAATCTACTAGCTCAGTACAATGTAGGTGATTGGGTTTAGGGTTTAGGGTTTAGGATGGTTTATGGTGGCTTGGTGCAGGCTTACAGGCGCGTAACTTACATGTAATCCTCTCCATGAAAGTAAAACCCCCTAGCCCCCCTAATACTAGGTATTCCCCTTTTGGTATACTATATAGTATAGGGAATATGTAGCATTAGGGGCCGGGGAGTTTCCATGTCAGGAGAGGAGGAGAGGATTATTCAATCGAAAAGAAAGCAAATGCCCTGTGCTCCAATGCGCGCAGGCCTTGTTGGAGCTGAGCCAGATTTAATCTCTTATTCCGTGCCCCGGCTGTGAACTGCCCTTCCGAAGAGGGTTGCAAGGAGTGCTTGGGTTTAGGGTTTTTAGGCTCCGCGTGTAGGTTAGGGCTTCTGAGCCTGGGTTTAAAGGAGTACTTTAGCAAGAGGCAAATTTTTCAAAGTCCATTCCGAACCAAGTTTCATCTTCCGCGCACAGCCAGACGGATCTTTAACCTAAAGCCGTATCGGAGTGATGTACAATATTGGGAACCAGGCCGCATGCTTCTAAATACATGTATGGGGGGATTGTACCCACCATATAGACACCTAGGATCCAACCTGCCTCATGCTGAGTATTCCAACATGACATACTGTCTGTATGAGGTTTCTAGCAAGTCGTATCCTGTTTCAAAGTTTCCTGTGATAAGGATATATTGTTGGACCTTCTTAAGTGTTGCCCTCCCTAAAAATAGGGCCCTCAGAAAAATCAAAATTAAGGTCCTTCAATTAGGACCTCAGCCTCCCATTTCTCTGAGGTTCCTGTGGATTGGTCTAAAAGGGAGAATTCTGAATCTTTGCTACAAAGAAATGGGCTCCAAAATCCAAACACGTTAAAGCGCGGCCCTCACATCAATGCCCCTGATCCTGAACCGGCCCCAAAACACATGATAGCGGCCCTCAAGACAAAAGCGGGTCCAACATTTGTAGGTTGCTCCTTGGGACTTAGCTTGGACCTTAGACCCTTAACCCTTTGGGATTCCCTTATACTCCTATTATAGGTACCTAAGGGTTAACCCTTAGTAAAGGTCCTAAGTGCCACGTAGGTTGGAGTATCGAAGGGGGGCCGAAACCCTAACCCCCCACTAAAGCCCATTGGTGGAAACTCCTATATCCAACCTCAACATTAGACCCTGAAACCTAAATCCTAAACCTGATACATTCATTATAAATAGATATTAGGTAGTTGTATTGGGGTCTATATTGGGGTCCCCCTTTTTTGCCCTAAACCCTAAACCTAGATCCTTTCGAATGCCTGGAACCCTACACCCTAAACCCTAAAGCCGGGGATTTGTCACCCCAGGCCTGCATCATGGCTGTTTCACCACGGTGGCTTCATGTTCGGAACTCGGGAGTTGTGCCCAATCCTAAGGGCTCAGCATACAACAAGGGCTTTGGGTCTTTGGGTTTAGGGCTTTGGGTTCGCGGCTTAGGGTTTAGGGTTAGGGTTTAGGGCTTACGGCTGAGGGTTAAGGGGTTTAGGGCTTAGGTTATAGGGTTTAGGGCTTAGGTACTTAGGATTTTGGAAGCGTACGATGGCTATATATTTCGGACCTTTGGGGGCAAGGGCTTGGGGTTCTACTTGGGAGCTTCACCAGGTTTAGGGGAGTCTAGAGTTCTGCCTTCGGTTCTGGGGTTAAGAGTTGCAGTTCTATGGTGGTGGCATGTAGGGCTTTATGGGTTGAGTTGAGAATCTTCTAAACTCCTAAAGACTAGAGCATGGTGTTTCAGGACTGTAGTTCTGGACACTCAGGATTTGGATTCAGGATTTTAGAGGTTCAGGGTTTGCGGGCAGCCTAGCCATACACCCGATACCTCAAGCCGGTAGTCGAGAATGAAGATCTTGGGAGGGCCGAGTTTTCTAGAAATGTGGGAGGTTCTGGAAATACCCGGGATGGATGCGGAATGTTCAGACACCGCTCGGGGCTGGATAAGGGGTCTCTCTTGATTGCCTCCTGTATTTCCTAGATGTCTTTTGCGCGAAAAGGTGCCTAAGCCTTCGAAGTTCAAACCGTCCAATTCCATTCCTGACCTGGTGTTACATCAGGGAATACAATCCTCATATAGTCTCTATACAATCTATTACCTCACTCTACTCAAACCCTAAGCCCAAAACCCTATGTAAGAATATCTCTTTTTTCCTACTAACCCTCAACCTGAACCCCTTTGATTTTTTGCTTTATTCCCTTATGCGCTTCTAACCACCAGTCAGGCGAGGTCTTGCCCAGATGTCTTCAGGGTTCTGGGCTCGGCTCCCCCTCAACTCCTCAGCCTCTGTGAGGGTTTCCTAAAATTAGAGGTACCTTCTTGGGGGTCCCAGTAATAAGGGTTATAGCATATTGGGTTCTATACTGCGGTCCGCTCATTTTGGGAAACTTCTGTAGCCCTCCCTGAAGAATCACGCTTCAGGCTTAAGTTTTGCTTTTAAGGATAAAGGTTTAGGATGTAGGCTTTAGGATTAGGGCCAGGGCTTCCTGAGGCCTTTCGCCTTCTTCAAGACCTTCGACGTGCCTCGATACAGGTGACACCCGCCTTGGCCACGGCCGCCGCCTGGCGAAAAGGGGAGCTAAGGGTAGGAAGTCATCTAGCTCATCGTTGTTGGTATGCTTGCAGCTGATGATGCTTCGTACGATTTTAACTCTCACTTTCTTAGAGCGTTGGTAGTATCTGCGGGTTGTTACTATTCTTAATCTTAATATTCCCAGCATGAAAAAGATCATGTTGGCAGGCTCTGGTGGGGGGTGGAGGGGAAGACATAGACATAGTAAGCATCAATCCCTCCGGGCATTCCAGTAAAAACGCTAATTGCTAAGTCCCTTGTCTTTCCTCCTCCTCCTACTACAGAGCAACGTTCCAGAATGAGAGAAAGGGTGGCTTGGGTATGCTGGGGCTAAGCAGGAGGCCTTACGCGTGGTGTGTGTGCACTCCTAGAGAAGGCTTCTGATAGGGTGTAGGGTTCAACCCTAAACCCTAAACCCTACAGAGTTTAGGCCGCTAGTTCTGCTAAAGCCCCTAGAACGGGCATGGACACATAAACCGGTCTCAAGAGCACTGACTCTTCCCAAAGCCTCTCTGCCCATAAAGTTGTGGGCCTTAGGCTTCAACTTAAGCACCTCGAGCCATATCCCGTACTCATGCGCTGTAAGTTCATAGATGCCAAGAACCTCCTGGATCTTAAGGCAAGAAATCTAAATCGTCCTAAGCCGAAACCCTCCGAGCTTGAAACCCCAAGGCCGGACCTTGCAACCCAAAGTGGCTAAATCGTAAGCCGTGGGACTTAAACCGCAAGGCCTGAACCTTTAGGCTAACCCAAGCCATGCTATCAATTCCAAATCTAGAAGCCCGACTTGCTGCCGTATAAATCCTCAGAACCGTTGAATATCCCTAGTACAATCTTGGGAGCCCCGGATCCTGTGATTCCATCCCCATAAGCCCCTTAAGAAACCAAGCTTCCATTTGATTTTCAATTTGAGTCTCAAGTTCCTAGTCCTACTCTTTAGGCCTCAATAGCCCCTTGATACCCAGGACCTCGTCTAGATCCTTACATACCCTATGTCTCCTAAAAGCCCTAAACCCCTAAACCTTATATCCCTTTAATATTCTCCTATAGTCAATAGTCCTTTAAAAGGGATCTTTTCAGGATCCTTCTGATCCTTTTCCTTTGGGTTGCTGTTGTTAGAAGGAACCTAAATTCAGTTCATACAGTAAAGACACTGTATTCTTGACTATCTACTCATGACATGGTAACCTATTTTGAGTTCCTTAACAGCAACTCGGTGATTTGGGTCAAGGTTTCGCCGCTTCTTGAAGATGGCGTGAAGTTTGCGCAACTCGCGAAGGAGCCACGGAAGAAAGCAGCTGATGGTTGCGGTGAGTTGTTTGGTTAAGGGCTTAGGGGCTAAAACCCCCACCCTAAACCCTAAACCCTGAAACATGGTTTTGAACTAGGCATGTTCGGCTTTCTGCAGTTTATGGTTTAGGGGTTGTGGTTCTGGAGCTCAGCTTAGGATTTAGGGGGCCTGTGGGTTTTGGGGTTTAAGGGTTCAAGCCTTAAGGTTGTCTTTCTGGGGTTTTGCTGGGGTTCAAGGGTTACAGGCATGTTAACGTTGACCTGTAGCTATTTGGGCTATACTGCGGCGGGTCAGCAAGTTGCTTCAAACTGTAAGCCCTAGATCCTACCCTGAACGAATACCCAATCTAGACCACAAGCCCGAATATAGCCTAAGTCTGAAAGTGTCATATACCCACACTCTAAAATCCTACAGGCCCGAAAGACAAGCGCACAAATCCCAAAGATTTTAAAAATGCCTGCAAGCCTGATAAACCAGCAAAGCCCCTAAAAGCTCTCAAAGCCCTGCATCCTGCGTGAGGAGTTGGAGGATTGCAACAGCTGGCTGTGGGTTCTACAGACCTGAGGGAATGTGCTGAAGTTTAGGATTTAGGCTGTAGGGCTGAGGGTCTTGGGTTTAGGGTTTGGAGTTTAGAGCGACCGCGCCACGACGAGGCAGGGATAGACTATCCTGACATTAACAAAACCCTAGTAAAACAATGGGCCACTCCTGATACTGAATCATGAATCGTATGCTCTTGGTTCAGTAATTCGGGTGACACGAACGTTATTATCTTGGCCAGCATGGATGCTCTCAGTAACCGTATGCTCTGGTAACACCAAAGTTATTATCCTGGCCAGCAAGGAAGCTCTTGGTAATCGTATGCTCCGGTAACACGCACGCTACTACCTTGACCAGCATGGATGCTCTTGGGAATTGTTTGCTCTGGTAACATGAATGCTAACTTCTTGGCCAGCATGGATGCTCTCAGGAACCGCTGCAGCCAAGAGGTCTGCCGCCGCGATCTATTGCGGTTTTCAGCACAATTTCGGTTTGTATAAACTGGGTAGGCTGGGATGTTTAATATTTTCCCTAATGGCTTTGATAGGGGACCCTATATACTAACATTTTTCAATGGGTTTTAGGGGCCAACCTAGAGAACTGCGCCTGTCACTGAGTTTACGGTCGTCCCAAGCCTATGAAATTGCGACCCTAAACCCTAAACCCTACTGCGCGTATAGCCTGCTGGAGGGAACAACAAGGCGATCCTCGGCCAGGTGACAAGCTGAGACGACGGTATACTAACCCTGGGGCTCTAAGTCTATAGATAATACCTACACTGGGTCCTGAACCCTATAGAAAGCACCTACATGGAGCCTTAGGGTACTTGTGCTTCTTCAGAGAGAGATGTATTTACTTTTTTGGTTTTGGGTTCAAGGCCACTACACCCTAAGTCTTATGCTAGAACTCTGTTGTGACGACCACCCAAAGCAACATGGACACCCGTGTAAGTTAAGCCCTTTTGAATGGAAAGTACCTCTATGTGACGGCCCCTTTGGGCTTCCTAGACCCTAAACCTGGGTAGGCCCCTGGGATATCTAACTTAAGAGCCTCCGGCTCAGTCCGCCGACCGCGGGAGCGCAAATGGTGAGGGCCGCGGGGCAGGGGCATGGTCGCAACGACGCCGCAACAACGGAACCGCAGCCCAGGGCGCGTTGTTCGTCGTACCTACACGCGGGAGTGTTTTCGATACGTATTTTCTCGTTGCTGCGGGGGTTGTGGATGTTC